>VMBQ01005284.1:0-33488 GCA_007657795.1 Dreissena rostriformis
TCAGCGTCCGCTCGCCATCGTAGTAATGCATAGGGATTTTTAGTTTGTCTGTGTTAAGACAAACTAACTTAATCAATACTTTATTATGTTTCTGTGGTTGACATGATGCATATAATTCAAAGTTACATAATGGGGTATATTACACACTGTATAACTACTTCTTACAGAGATGAATTACGACGGGTTGATATATTAAGTATGCTACGTCCTGAAATATTGTTTACAAAATAGCATTTAGTTTATACTTTAAAGGTTGTAATTTTGTTGTTCTGATCTATCTCAACAAAAAAGATATTTATTGTAATTAAATCGAATTATTATGCTATTTTATTAATTTTATCGCTTTTATCTTTGAATTACAATGTTATGAAGCCAATGTGTATTTAAACCTGCGTATTGTGTGATTATTTTTTTTTAAATCTTTTAATTCTTAGCTTAGAGTACTCGTGAGGGAAATAAGCCAATGTGCCGTGGCTGCATACTGCGCCAAGATGTTAACGGACGACTTATGACCCAGTGATCAGGGGAAAAGTGTGAAGCGCCTCTGAACGCACATACTGTATGAAAAGGGCGCTATATAAATGTGGAAAAAAAGGCGGTAACCAGAGCTTTAATGTTGTTTTTATGTTAAAACTCTTATTGTTCGTATTGTCATGCATTTCGCAGGCATAGGGTATTTGGTCTGCTATACAAGACTAGCGGGCAAGAAAGTATCTCCTGATAATGTTGCTGTAATTCCAGTATTCCTATATAAAGTATAATACATATGCCAATCGATTAGCAGTAAACTGCAAAGTTATACTAGTTACATACAATCTTTATGAAATGAATTATTAATAACTATTAAATGTGTTTATAGGAACAGGCAGAACAATCATTATGTAATTTCCGACTAAATGTTCAGACACGCATGCAATCATCTGAAACATCTTTCCTCTCAAATATTTTCCCGTAATTGGCTAACAAAATTCGAATCCTATTTCATCTTGTACATTTCTTACATGTTCTCATATTTCAGTCTTCGAATTGTGTAAGCAGTAGAGCTATTTTTGATGTTTTGTGATTAATTCTGGGTTAAGAATGAGGTTTTGTGCCCCTTTTTCAACGGTTTTATTCCTCCTTGATATGCATTGACAGTTCCAATGCAATGACCCTAGCGTATATCATGCTTTTATGGTAAATGCCGTATTTCCCTACTGTTCACAGTTTCGCAATTGAGCCCAGTCCTCATATTGTATCACATGTCTCCTGTATGTTTATCAACCTTTGTATCGATACTAAGGTCCGTGTATATACCGTCTTTTCGTTTTTCGTTTTGTATTCGACACAACGAAATATGAAAATCAACGCATAATAGTTTTTTCTGATTTTCTAATAACCGAAACAAAAACAAAATACGAAAACTCAATTAACTTCTTAATATCGTTTTTCGTTGTACTCATTATCAAACAAAAAACGAAATTGATTTCACGGTTCATATTTCGTTTCAATCTTCATAACGAACATAAATGTTTGAACATTAGAACGGATTGTTTGATTCCGTTTACCGTTCTTGGTTTGAAAAAAACGGTAAACGAAACACGAAAAACGGGGGCGTTTGCGGGATGTGTTGCTCTCTTGGGGAGGTAACTCATTAGTGGCTTTTTGTGTGTAATTTTCTCCCTTACATAAGACTAAATCACTCATTTCCATCAGCATGGCTTCTTACGCGCTTTTTTTCGGGGAGGAAAAGACACGCCGTAAAGGACAAAGACGCGGATATTTTCAGTTGTTTTCCAGGTATTGCATTTTTCCAAAATGAAATGATCATAATCTTGACATCTTAATGTTTTCCAATGTACCGGGATTTCGTGTCCATCAGCCGAATAGATAGGACTATAAATGGCCTATTAGGACACTTCTTGTTCTTTGCCCCTATGCTATGTAAATTCAGTACTTATTTTACAAAAAGACTCGTTAAGTACCATTATCAGGGGTAGTTTCTTACATTTTAAGAGCTGTAATACCCCTTCGCCTGAGTTCCGTATTCCTATTATTATTACCGCTTAGACCCGCATGACGTTATTTTAAATAATGGACTATACTTATATATACTACGATACATAGCGTTGATTTTTCTGTTATTTGAATGTAGTGGTCTCGCAAAAGTGTTTCAAATTATTGAGCCTCGCTCTGTGCAAATTGGGCTTAATGCATGTGCGTAAAGTGTCGTCCCAGATTAGCCTATGCACTCCACACAGGCTAATCAGGGACGTCACTTTTCGCCTAAACTAGATTTTTGCTAGGAAGAGACTTTCTTTAAACGAAAAATATCATAAGGCGGAAAGTGTCATCCTTGATTAACCTGTGCGGACTGCACAGGCTAATCTGGGACGACACTTTACGCATATTAATTAAACCCCCTTTTCTCAGAGCACGACACAATTGTATAATTGTTATAAGCACATTTTCTTTATCTTATAAAGGAAGCACCAAAAATTATCATGCTGATACAATTTAAAAAAAACTTAGTGCGTGAATTCATGTCATAAGGCATTAAAACCTTTGCTCTGAACTTTATAACAACATACAGTGTTACATTCAGGACCAGTGTCGCAACGTACACTTGCAACGTTATGCAAAACACTGTGTTAATGCAAGAACTGCGTGGACACCTGGTACGAGAGCCCACCGCCAGCCAGATACCCGAAGTGTAGGAGCCAATGCGGCACACGACGTTTCGTATCAGAGCTTCGTGAGGCCGTGCATTCTCTAAGGGGAATTGTTAACCATTCTAATTGAATGTATATGTTTAGCAATAATGTGGATTTTTTATCATTTCTTGAACAGATATGAATACATTGTAATTACGTTAAAAGAAAAGCTACGCTGAACAAAGATTTTAGTGTGCAATGATTATTGAAATGCGTGTTATACATTACATCAAATCCAAAGACTTGAAACAAAAGCAGACATGTACATTGGTATCATTCTTCCATTATACTAGCCAACAAGAGCTGTGCCAAAACTCGACTATTCTTCCTATATAATAATGCACATTTTATTTTTCAAAGTAAAAGTAGCAAAGGAAGGAAACTGTGCACGAAGATTTATCGTGAGTTATCTTCCAAATAAAGCTGTGCAGCGCCACTCGTTTTCCGTTTTCCGTTTATCGTTTTAGCAAATCAAGAACGGTAAATGAGAGAAGGCACTTTGTTTCAATTTTCAAATATTGATTTTTTAAATA
Source organism: Dreissena rostriformis (assembly GCA_007657795.1). Taxonomy (NCBI): domain Eukaryota; kingdom Metazoa; phylum Mollusca; class Bivalvia; order Myida; family Dreissenidae; genus Dreissena; species Dreissena rostriformis. The sequence goes on from VMBQ01005284.1 coordinate 3,227, forward strand.
TTTAAATTGAAACAAAATATGAATAGAGAAAAACCTTTCGTGTTTGGTTTTGTATATTGTAAAACGAAACACGATATAAATAAGTAGTTTGTTCTTTATTTGGGGTATTTGTTTCGGTATATGAAAATCGGAATATGAACTTATATGCGTTTCTTTTCGTGTTTCGTTTTGTCGAATTCAACACGAAAAACGAAAAGACGGTATAAACACGGACCTACTAAGCTATTTTAACAGCACACACCTTGACAAAGAGTGAATATTGCTCATAGTAAGTTTTAATCCATAACATATTCCCACTTTGAAATATGTATCATATAAAATGTTAGATATTAGAAATAATTTGAATACTTGATTTATCAACATCGAAATACCATCAAGCGTTACCTTACAGTTTCACTTATCTTTATGTAACCCGGACGGTGATGTCAATTGTAAATATGTGGTATGCGCGGTCAATTTTAGCACGTGCAATCAATATAGGAAAATAGTGATCGATCCATATACACTAAATTGCCTATCGTATTTTACGGACCCGAACCGGTCACATAGATAATGAAGGACGCATTTCGGTAAGGTAAAATATTCCTATATATTTATTAAGTAAGTTGACGCTGTGGTGTTGTTGGAAACGCACGATGTCTTTTTTCATGCCACGATTACAAACTCATCCATTTTGTAATTAGTTTCCATATCAAAGATATTTGTTAAAAAGTGTGTGTGGGACACCAATCCTTATAAACGCGCGTGTAAAAAAACGCTCGCATACAAACGACTCCTAGCCGACCTTTCTTCAAAGAGCACTTGTACTTGCAAATGAATGGCTAAGAATAACTCGGCTATCGTCAGTTTACATTTTCCATTGATAACAGTGTTCAAGAATTAAGATATCAAAAGCGTTTTCGCTTGTGTGTTACACAAATACATTTGTATTTACATAGCTGTGAACCAGCTTGTTCGTCATTTGACTTTATAGTGTATGTCAAGTACGTAATTATTTGTGAATGTATGACATCCCTTCATCTTCCTACATGAAGTGTCTGATGTTCAGATAAACCGCTTTCTATTTGCTCAATTGAGTCGCATGTGTATGACTTCACTTCTTTATGTTGTATATTCATCCCAATCAATTAGCAATGTTACGTATGTACAACAGCTGTTTAAGCCTAGGAATTTTAGTAAAATTGTTAATTTTAATCCGAAAGCAACTGGACATATCACTGTTTGATAGTACAACGATATGGTATAAATGATAAGACAATGTTTGTTTTAATATAATATTTGGAATACATAAAATTGATAAAATGTTTCAACCTTGATGTGATATCATTTGCCATATTTTATGTAATCCTTGATACAATATAAAAGATACCTTACTAATGCTACTACTATACAAACTATTTCAGTCATGCATTAGAGTGGCCTTACACACTATAATATTTGGCAGACATGAATCGTTCTTATCTTACACACTATAGGCAGACATGATCCAGTGTGATCTCGCACAAAATCAACTATGGCATACATGATCCAGTGCGATCGCACACATTATGGCAGACAAAGCAGACAAGCATCGATTATAATTTAAAAGGATGTTCGTTGATCAACGATACACAGTTAAATGATAATAGCTGAATACATAACCATCGCATTTGTATATGTAGTATTTTTATAAAACTTACAACTTCATTAAACTCCCCGAACTTATTTTTATTTATCATCGCAGGAAACCCATTTATACAATAGTTTGCGTTGTAGCTAGTATGGTGCCCGCGGATAATGAACAGTTGTAAGGGCCGTTCTTCACTGTTAGGTGTAGGGAGTAAAATTCAGGAAGTTACACTTGACTCAATTAACCCAAAACTATGTATCTCATTCATTAACACACTTGTCGAGTTTATATTCTCATGGTGTCAATAAGGTCGTACTGGCAATGGATTTTCACATTTAGCACATTTAAAGGGACTTGTTCATAGCGTGTCGTATTGTTTTTAAAATGTTATTAACTATATTTAATAACCGATCTATAATGCTTTGAATTGTATAAACTAAGTATAATACCAAGCAAAAGGTTACATAAAAATATTGCCTTCCATGGTATCCGAACCCACTAAGCCTGGAAACAAAATTAAAAGCGCTTCCACTGCACCAACCAGGCTCATATGTGAGGGCCGAATAAAAAAATGTATATACGTTCTCAACATATATTCAAAATTGTTGCGCAAAAGCGTTACAAACGCTTCGCTATGTTTTTCGATTTCGAATGATGATTATCTATTAATTAACTTAGAATGTTAACATTTTTAATAGTCAGGAGTGTTGTTTAGCTTGTGTCAACATTCTTGTTCGAATCTTTGACAAATATTTTGAAAATTATTATTTTACCATACAGTGAACAAGTCCCTTTAAAGGGCAAAACAGTAACAGCTGGTTTGCATTTCATTTCATTGATAACTTTTTTGTATGGGAACGACTGGGTGTGCTGTGTGTAAATATAGCATTCGATAATAACAGTTTCGTATCTTACGTACTAGCAGAACTTACTCGAACTTGTTGGACATCAATTGGATAACGTAAGCATCTGTGAGTACATTTAAGACCTAGAATGAAATATAATTGTTTAATTTGGAAGAATAAACAGTTGTGTATTGGTCGCTCAACAACGATCTATTGTTTATTAAGTGAAACAAACTAATGAAAATTGTGCATCGCTTTTTTCCCGATGAGAAACTTCTTTAAGTTACACCGATATTGTTTGCATTGCTGTTGTTTGTTTTCTTTCCGAAAACATAATTTAAACTAGAAATTGCGCGGCAGAGGCCGACGCGTATCCCCACACCGAATGTTTGACCTAGGTGTGCCCCAGGGTTGGTAATGGGGCCATGCATAGTCGAGATTGACCGTATTGTAATAGAGAAGTTCAGTATCTAATAGATATAATTAGATGTGAATTGGTGTAGAAATGAAGAAGTTATAGTAAAGGCAATTTTGGGTGGGTGTGACCTATGTGGGCAGGGCGCCCCAGGGTTGGTAATGGGGCCATGCATAGTTGAGATTGACCGTATTGTCATAAGAGAAGTTCAGTATCAATTTGAAGTGAATCGGTGTAGAAATGAAGAAATTATAGTANTGTGTAAGTTTTAATTTCTTTTATATTTTCGATTAATTAAAAGTCAGGGCGTTATTGAAACGTTATGGTACACCTGTTGCGCTCATTCATGTTAATGTATTTACTTTATCACGTTTTCTTCATAAATAGAGGAAACCTGCTGTGTACTGTTGCTTGATCTGCTATTAGGAGTAATCTCCTCAAGTCCGGTTATTGCTCCAAGATTGTCTGAATAAATCCTTACATTGTGCAACTTGGTATGCAATTAGGAACCTGAAGGATGTACCAAGAACTGCTACACGACAGACATGCATAGCCATGCACAAACATAGTATGCAGTATCAATAATTAAATTATATTTGTTTTTGTTTTTGCATACATAACTGACATAACTGTAAACATCTTTAATGCGAACGAATAAGTCATGCTTTTTTTGTTTAATTTGTCATTTCAAAACTAAACATGGACAACACATGTTCAAAATTGTCTTTAGATTCGCAGAACAGTGTGTTATTTTCTTAAACAAATATTTCAACGAACTGTGTTTCTTTTCTGTCGGAAATAACGTCGATTTTTCACTTAATCGCTTTCGGGAAAATATGATGTACGTAATAATCGTGCGCCTATTTAAATTCCGCAGATAAAAAGCTATAAGATATATTCAACAAATAACAATAACTTACACATACTAAGAAATCAACAAGGGACAATTTATATCGTAATTGTCTGAATGAAGTGAGGTTAAGTTTAACAAAATTAAGGCATTCGTTTGATGTTGACTTACCATTTGCCACTTAATTATTTGCAAACATAGCCTGCTTAAATTGTGATAAGGATATGAGTCCTTTGTTTCGGTATGTATGACAAGAAATAGGGAATATTGTTTTAAAAAACTGTGTTTTAACTCCATTAACATTAGTTAATAGTTTGACGAATAAATGTGGTACATGTAGTAAGTCCTACGACGATCAAAAATGGATTTGTATTTAATATGGTATAATTAATAATAACGGGTTGATGTGAAGTTATAGATTACAGTAAGAGATCAATCCGTAAAACAAGTTTTATTTATTGCGACAATACTGCATTTCGTATTAAGCTGGAATGAATGAACCAGTTTGTTGTGCAAACTGTAACAAATGTTGCAACTATTGCGTCAGTTTTGCATGTTTAATTAATTGAAAATGGTGCAATATAAAAATTGCCCAGAAACATTAATCATTGCTTTTTATAAATAAACAAAATAATTGATTCAATGACCCAAATAATCGTTTCACCATGGATAAAAGCAGACATAAATGATTGCTTTCCTAATCTTATGACATGATATAGAACACTCTGGAAACTGCGATCGTAAAATTGACATGAAACAAAGCCCGGAGATTGTCTAGCCCGATAATCTCAAAGTGATGACGAATATAACTAGATATAGCAATTAATAATTACAGCATTACTGCGTTTAAATCCATCAGTTTTTGGAAAGGATACACAATTTATGACAGTATTATTTCTAAAGCCAAAAGAGGGAAAGTGCATGGGAGCTATCTCTTAAAGTGGGTCGCATATGAGTGCGCACTGTTGTGGGTACGTGCGTCCGTACAAAATCAAACTAAAACGATAGTTATTGTATCATGTTATTATGTATGTTATTACGTAAAATATAAATGAATACATGAATAAATAAGTACACATATGAAGTATACTGATGTATAATATTAGCTCATAAATATAAAAAACAAGTTATAAGCCCCGATAGTTTTATAACGTTCACTTGCATATACTATAAATGCGCCTGTACACTGAACTGAGGAGGGATATGAACATGTCATACTGATGTTTGGATTAAACGCAACATAAATTATTTCATACAATGAAAAACCGTGTTGCGTATTCTTAGTGTGTGGGTGTACGTCTGACCTTCCACAAATAGCTTACATATTTATGATTTCAGACCTTAATTTATTAAATTGAAAGTTTTATCAATAAATAATGTATCTCAAAATAATGATTTTTAGAAATAAACTCCCACCATTAACACGTTCTTCTTGATTAACAGTGATTTACTTGCATATTAATCACTCCAAATAATATTCCGAAAGTCGCAAGTTTTGTTCGCATGACAAACAAGTAACCAACATATAAACGTTTTATATTTGAATTCAAAAATTCAAAATATTGCTGGATAACATGTCATTGACTAAAAACAAATTATAAACATTATAACAAAATTGATTTGCCAAAATTTGCCCGATTCTAAAATGAGTTTCTAATTTCAGACAGACGATCTGATCATGGATGCATTTGATTGGAACTACACCGAAGACACGTCCTCCTTGTCCCCCGAAACCAGCACGTTGTCACCTTCGGATGTGGCGGGTCTGCTCGACCAATACAACCAGGACCAGGCCTACCGGTACCTTCCCGTTTTCGTGTTCCTCATTATCATGTTGGCCATAGGGACCATTGGCAACAGCCTTGTCCTGTTCGTTTACCTCAAGATGTTCAGAAAAACTTCGTCAAACTATTTCATCGTTGCTATGGCGGTATTTGACCTCTTGGCGTGTGTTATAGGTTTGCCAACCGAGATTTACGATCTGAGATATTCGTTAACGTTTTACAGCGGTGCGATATGTAAGATATTTAGATACACAGAAGCAGTTGTTGTTTACGGGTCTGCTATCATCCTTGTTGAAATTGCATTTGACCGATATTTCAAAATCTGCAAACCGTTGATGCTAATTGAACTTAACAAGATAAAGATCATGTGCGTCGTCGCCGGGGTAGCCGCGGTGATAATATCAATTCCAGCACTCATTTTGTACGGGATTTCACGAACGCCAACGCCGGACGGCCGTGTCCAAGGATACGACTGCTCGATTGAGGAGGCGTATAGAAAACAGGCTTTTTCCAAAATATACTATCTGATGCTCGGGCTCGTATTTGTTACAACAGTCCTTATCTTATCTGGCTTGTACATTCGCATCTGGGTTGAAATTTCACGCAGGAAAACACTGGTGATCGGGGATCAGGTGCAGAGGCCGAGCAGAGAGTCAATTCCGATGCAAAACACCGCGGCGAATGATCAGAAGACCAAGAAACTAAGAGTGGTCCGGTACTGCTCGGAGTACAGCGACGAAGACTCGCAGGACATGGCGACAAAGGTGTCCTTCCGGCCGACACTGCAGTGCCTCGCGGAGGCGATGACAAAGTTTCGGGTTAGTCGCACCACCATTGTCCTGTTTGCGGTCACTGTTGCCTTTGTCATCAGCTACCTACCAGGAATCATCATCATGATATGCAGGTCCTCTATTAAGGATCTGGAAAAGAATCAGACCCTCGCCGAGCAAGTTATCAGTAAAATGTTCTCGAAGTTTTATTTCCTAAACAATGCGATAAATCCAATTATATACAGTTTCCTAAACCTCAGTTTTAGACGACGATGTATAGTGTTAATTAAGAAATTATTTGTTTGCCGTAAACGTGAAGTTTGCTTCCGAAAACCGACTTACGACAAAACGGAATCCCAGAAGAGTAATAAAAGCACGAAAAGTTCCAAAAGCGCTAAGATAAGTACCAAAGAGCTGCAAGTATGAGATAAAGTAAATATACGTCAATTTGAATTGATTTAACAGATAGAGGGTGTTAAACATAACTCTTGTCGGAATCTGGAAAGTGTATTATCCGTGAAAACAGGTTTTAGGAGAACAAACTATAGCAATAATATTGAAACCGGTAAACGATATTTATTAGAAATAAATGATCAATCATAACTATGATGTGCACATATTAGAAATAGCGAACACAAATGTGTATTATATTGCTATCTTAATTGTATAAACCGAACTTGTTTTTGTATTTATCTTTTTTGGTAGTATTTGTAAATATATTGTATTGCGATACATTATGTAACATACATTTTTTATAATCTACGTTTTTTATTTATAAAGGTTATTGTTTTATTTTCTTTCGACGAAACTATGTTTAACATGTTAAAATTACATTTATATAGTTTTATCTTCGCGAAAACTGAATTGTAAAAACATTCCATCGGGTATAAAACTGGTATTGCATCAATTAAAAATACAATCTGATGCGTTTATATCACTAGATATATTCAATTGTCCTCATGAATATTTCCATCATACATTTCATTATTCCAGTACACGTATGTCGATATGTGAATGCTATTCTTAATTTACGCCGGTCTTACGTGTTGTTCATTAGTTTTCTGTTTGTTTAATCTTTTGTTGATGTATTTCCTTCATTTTATCAATAAATATATAATTTTTACAAATGAATTGTTGTTATTTAATTAGAAATACAGCCATAACTGAAACATGAATAATGCCGAAAACTTCAATAGCGTGTTTACAAAACAAACATTCTTTAAAAGGCGATCTCTTCAATCGCCGATTTTGTTATAAAAATAAATCAGCCTTGTTCAAGAATAACAGGCATAAGTCATTTATTTATTCATGTTACAATTTTCAAGATGTTTTACACAATATTTATGCTGTTCAGTTTCCTTAGTATTTTTAATAAAAACCTGATTCATTTTTAAATGAAGATTTTACACACTTTATGCTATACAAAATAAGTGACCTTAATTATGTTAAAACCGATTAAAGAATTTCCGAGAAATCGGGGCCTGTAAATTAACTTACCCATAATTATTTGGTATCGACAGTTAACTATAACTTCTTGACGTAATAGAAATACAACTTTTGATGAAGCTTAATAAATGCAATATTTTGTTAAAAACTGACAACTTTAATAAGGTTAATAAGTAAGTGACAAGTAACCCAAAATTTAAAGAAATTAGCCATTAACATAAATATGAATAGTTTTATCGTATTGCGATGGCATCATACTTATATTTTCCACACCACTTTTTACCGTAGATACTAATATAGTTTACAATGAAAATGAATTGTTATTATTGTTCATTTTTTTGTTCGTGTGCAAGGTTTACTTTCATGTGTTTGCGTATTATTGTGTGTACTTTGAAACCAAATATTACATTCTAACCACCACACTACATGTAGAGGATGGGCAAAGTGTGGGCTGGTAAAACCTGTAGTTGTTTGGTCATGATGTCGATTTACATGCATATTGCATCCACGTGTACGTAAAACAGTACTCTATACACATGAACAAACAATGTTTCCTATGCCAATGAATGAAACATACCGTTCATGACATTAACTAAGGTCTATTACGCAGGGCCACATTTGCATCACACGAACAATCGACGACGTCAGAGCGTGTATCACGACTAATGATGGAGTTACCGCTTTTTAGAGCAAAGGGATACACTGGCAGAACAGGACAGGTTTTCGATATATGTCTATTTTAAAATATTTTGAGTCTTAACATTATATTAAATAAGTATCTTACTAGGGTCACGATAACCTCTCAATTTTGTTTTGATTAAAAACAAAAGTCTCATTCTTATGTATTCTTCAATCTTTCAGCATCATACAATATTTTGATAAATGTATGACTAAAAAATAAGTTTAAACAAATGATAGTACACTGCATGAGAATAAAGCAAACGATGTATAAGGTAAATAATTTTAGGTTTAATCTCTCAGCTTGTATGACGCCAAGTAGAACATTGTTGCGGCGATGCTGACGAAGTGTATGCCATACGTGCCGTTTGAGATAATTATCGCGCGTTATTTCGGAATATTTAAGTCGCAAACAGCTGTATCGTCATTCGGTGTAAAATGTAAAACTCATATCCATGTATTCCGGTTAATTTATAATGCGTACCCGCATTAACGACTTTGAGGAGCGAAGATTCGGGTAATTATTTATGTTATCCATCAAGTGGTCTACACTCGTTTTTCATTTAATGATAGCCATCAAAATAATATGTTCATGAAGTATGTCGGTAGATCATTCATAATTAACTATACTTATTATAACACAGTTCAATATTCTACAGTTATCACTTTTTAACGCGACTTAAGTGTCGACTCAATTGATTAACATATCGTACACTTCATAAGAACGTAAATACAGTCTCCATATTTTACTGCAAATAGATACGGACTCTTGGACAATTAGCCTTCGGCAATATTTGCCGAGGAAAAGCAAAACTATAAAGTACAAACGTTACACCACCAATTTATCATATGAGTTTAGTGGATGAAAGGCAATGAGCAAATAATCAGAAGCGATGCATATTGTAAAATTCATTATCTCAAACGTTACTAGCCTCAATGGCCTGCATTTATGACTGTTTCACACATAACTGGCACTAACATTTGTACGTTAGGGCGGACATAATAAGAAAGAGATATTAAATCTGGTCATATAAAACATTCGTGAACTGATATTTCCGCTATAGGAAACTGATTTGAAATCGAAAACTAATCAGCTTGTAGTCCCTGCAACTGTCATTCGGTTCTGTTTTTTCTCGTTTCATTTTGAGCAAATTTATAACTAACCATGTATGCTTCATTTAGTATTAAGTTCGTTCTTCGTGCGAAAATCTGTTGTTAATTTCTGTAGCACTTACATTTTAATTCGATTTAAGCTACCACAATAGTGACAAAACAACATAGAAACGACGTTTTGAACCACTATAAATTACCAGAAGTTTGACCTTGCGAGTAAAAATAGATATATCCGCTTTAAGAATGTTATGTTAAGCTTCACTTTCAATTATAGTAGGCCTTATCTAATGGAACCTCGTTCTGGGAAAACAGCGCTTAATTCGTGTGCATTAAGTGTTTTCCCTGATAAGCACTGCAGTTCACAAAGGGTAATCAGGGACGACAATTTCCGTCTAAACTGGATTTTCGTTTAGAAGCGATTTCCTACAAACAAACAAATCCTTTAAAGCGGGAAGTGTCGTCCCTATTTAGCCTGTGTCAACTGCACAGTCTAATCTGTGATGACATTGTACGCACATGCATTAAGCCCAGTTTTTCTAGAACGAGGCTCTTATGTTGTTTTAAAGATACATTAGTCAGTCGAGGGGAAGAGTGAATATTGATCCCGTGTATACCGATGCCGATGGCCGAGGTGGATATTACTTTTCGAGGGGGCAATATTTTGTATAATCCTAAAAATATAGATGATATTTATTTTATTGTACCGAACAAAACTGTTGCACTTCAAATAGCCAATTTTTCCATGAAAGTAGAAAGGGTCGTCCCCAATAAGCCTATTCGGACTGCAGAGGCCAATCTGGGACGACACTGTATTAACATTCATAAAATCCCGTTTTCCCAGAGCGGGCCTGATTTATTTATGTGTTTAACCATATAAAGGTCCTAAAAATATGCACTGTATTGTAGTCAGTATCGGTCGGTGTATAATGATTTATAATTATAAGCTCTTTATAACCTCAGACCTAATAGTTGAAGTTTACTAACGTTTTTGTTTTAATTAATTATTTTTCACGACAAACAAATAGCAAAATTTGCAAAATTGTATCTACAAACATGGTCAACAGCAAACAAACATAAAAGACAGCAGTAATGACAGACTATTTTCAAGCAGTAATGATAATTATGAATTTGTATTTTCTCTTTGTTTTATAAAGCTTCCTTTACATGTTAACATATATAAATAAATCCAGATTTTACCTATTTACACACATTAATAATTGCACGTTGATGTCAATAAGCTTAGGAACCAAACAACGTTTATATAGCGAAGACGTCTAAAAACAAATTTTCGTGATGAACATAAACAAAACTGACATACACCACTGAAAATGGAACTGATCCTTTAAGGACCTTTGGTTACAACATCTGCAAAATATATCATCAGTTTACAAGTTATAANTGCACATTTCGTGCAACAACTTTGAAGTAAACTATGTGTTTTATAACCCAAAATTAACAAATGATATTACATTTACATTTACAGAATGCTGTTCATTTATTGCACTTGTTCGTGAAGCCTGTGTTAAACTTTTCAATCTAAAAAAACAAACAGACAAATAAATACAAATTTGTAATATGCAAAAAAACATACATGTTTTACAAGTCATACTACACTATTTTGTTCGAGTAATATTGACGGATCTATTTATTTTAAACAAGCAGATTAGCTTTTTGTTGTTCGTTTAACAGTTTGTCTTCATCCAATCATACTTTTGTTGGTATATTTGTACAAATAATTATATTTTGCTTCATATTTAAAAACATTATATATATATGTAGAGATATAACAGTCGTCGTATACATATATATATGTATACGACGACTGTTATATCTCTTTCTTAATAAAAATTCAGTTCGATTCCACATATTGTAACGCTACACAATTCCTCACATTTCGAGAATCGCCGAGCCTACATCATGCCACGTTCCTTGCAGTTGATACTGTCCGTTCTCCAACTTCCACAATACTCGCACGTAAGTATTGAACAGTTGCCTTAAAATCGGTGGCATAAGTTCAGCGTCAACCTTATCTTTCATCATCAATATTATCGGTTTCTGCAGCTGAAATGCCTTTTCCAGTTCGTTACAGCAAAATTGGCTTCGGAAAAAGTCGACGGACAAAAATACCAAGACAACCAAGGACTCATTCGCACATCGCAGGAATTCGTTAAGAAGAATCCCTCCGCATCTAAAATTTCTGTCCCCCGTTGCAATCAGGTTTCTGTTGATGCCAGTTAACTGCTGAAGAGTAAGGTTGAGAGGTCCGTAAATTGAGTCATCCACAAATACTTCGTCTGCACTTGAATAAATCAGTAACGCTGCAAATTTGACATCNTCATCCACAAATTCTTCGTCTGCACTTGAATAAATCAGTAACGCTGCAAATTTGATATCCGTTGCATCGTTCGCAAATAATTCTAAATTTGCAACATTTTTTGTCTCCGTAAGTTTACTTTATTTCGCCTTCGTAATATGCAAATAACTAACACAATGACAGCCAATGTCGCTGTCGAGAATATGGATCCATATATTGTCAGGTCTTTTTTCAATTTCATAGACTTACACATGTTTCTAATACTGTTTAACCTGTCCAAATCGAGACGCTTATATTCTTTAGAACCTTCAGTGCTTGTGACACANTCAGGTCTTTTTTCAATTTCATAGATTTACACATGTTCCTAATACTGTTTAACCTGTCCAAATCGAGACGCTTATATGCTTTAGAACCCTCAGTGCTTGCGACACATTGCAATGTTGACGATTCTAGCAAACGAGCGTTTAAAGACAGTATACGTTCTACATAAGTCATGTCGCTGCATTCTGAACACTAAAATTGATTGTCTCTCATATCAACCATAACGGCTGGCACGTTGCTAAGCGACACGATTGCTTGGTCGCTCAGCGTCTTGAACGTATTCCCCCTCATTTTAAGGATTCGTAATTGGCTCAAATGCTTTGTTTCAAAAGACATGTCCGTTAATNGACAACCGAAGGCTTAAAGTCAGAGCCATGTTGCTTAGCAAATTACCGCTTACGTTACATATTACGTTGGTCAATTGTGGACATTTATTTTGCAATATGACTTCATAGATATATAGCATCTTTGAAAAAAAGATTTATGTTGTAACTAATGTAGATGAGGTTAATATGATATGTAAAAGGTGTCTCATTCATTTTTAAAGTTATTTAGATACTTTCTAGTTGAGAGCTACTTTGATAACACGAGTCGTAACGCTTGATTGGCTGGCTTGTTTCATGCGTAACGTCCAGCAATTACTAATAATTTGCGGAAGGAAATGCATACAATACTATATTTCGCATATTAAAACATATCAAGTTTAGTAGTTAAGTTTGTTTTACATAGCTTTTCTGAAATGTGTAATGCCAGACACATATCATTCAACACGCGTTTATTTATAACATTTCAACGCTCTAAATTGCCTTTCAACACTATGACCTTTTGAACGAGGATATTTATATAACATTATTTATAATTATAATGTCAAGACGCATGATTTGTCGAAATAAGTGTACTATAAACGGAAGTGTTTCAAGTTTGCAAATCGTGAAGGGAACTTCCTCAACCACAACCACCTTCCCCGTACTTTATCATTCACAAAANTGCAAATCGTGAAGAGAACTTCCTCAACCACAACCACCTTCGCCGTACTTTATCATTCACAAAACTAGTATAGTGTCATATTCAATGGAACATAACATTCGTGTTCGGGTATAATGCAAAGCCGATGATTTATAAACATACATGTACTAGACGAAGTGTAACGAGTTTGCAAATTGTGAAGGGAATTCCCCCGTACGTACGCATTCAATTAACCAGTTTCGAATTCAATTGAAAATACAAATTGTTTTCGGGTATCGATTTAGTAAGAGGCTAACGACTTCTTCGTGCGTGTTATTTATTGTTAAATGTGCGATTAGCTTATAATCGTAGTAATTATCAAAATATATAACATATATAACACAACAACCATTCATAAAATCGAGGCCATGTGATTATTATAGTCATATATTAATAAAAAAGAATAATGATAACGTTGAGACAAAATATACAAGGGCGCATATTTATAAAACTAATCACGTATAGTCTTTGTAAAAAAATATATAATACATCAAACACCCCAAATGTGCCCTGTTATATAACACATATACAATAGCAGCGATTGGTTCTAGTTAAGCCAATAANTAATGTTGATATCGCTTTCGGATTTAAGAATTCATTACGATTATTTGATAGGTCAAGTAATTCAATATCATTTAGCAAAGTCAAATTCATTGAAATGTTGAATGTCTTCATGTTATTATATCTTGCATATACCTCTTTTAATTTTGATTTAATATTAACATTTGATACAAAACTGACGGAGCCGCCATTTTCCACATTTAGTTCCTTGTAATTTCACATTCTATCCGCAAAGAGAGTTCGTGTATTTGATACTAAAACTAGTAAACCGTCGGGTTCGATGGTGAAGACAATATTTAGAAAGAATACATGCCGCTCAATATCCAAAAAGGAGCAAAGACGATCTTGATATGTTCCTTTTAAACTATAAGCTCTTGAAAGATATAAAGTAGTCAAATTTGGCATTGCTCCAACGGTTTGTTGTGGTTGGACGCATCGGTCACGGTGGACAAAATCTGTGCCGGATTTAATGTCTGTAACGCAACATCATCAGCTTGTAACTGACTCAAGTTATACGACATGAAAACTGAATCTGATAAGTCAGCTATTTTAATTTTTCGCCCATTGCATTATGATCTATTACAATATTTCCAGAAATATGTTTTAGCCGAATGACATCACAAAGTGGCGAGTTTGCACTGTTTGCCAATGCATCTATGAACCGTTGGTCAGTGTTATAATCTACTACCTCGAGCAACCTGAGATAATTTAATCCACTAAACGCCATCATATCAACAACTAACATAAATGCCCCTTGAATGCGTAGTTCAGAAAGGGACGTTAGGTGTTTAAACACTCGGAATCAAGTGTAACGGAGTCACCTACTACGTAAAGTTTGCTCATTATCGTAAGGTGTGTGACAACAGCCCACGTTAAGTCGTTAAACATCTCTTTACGGATCACAGTTCCAGCGGCATTTTCTATCCTTACTTCNGTGTACTCATTATCGTAAGGTGTGTGACAACAGTCCACGTTGAGTCGTTAAACATCTCTTTACGGAACACAGTTCCAACGACTTTTTCTATCCTCACTTCAGATATATTTAGTGGGATAACCTTAGGAACAAAACCGCCACAGGTCAAAACCCCCGTATCGTTTTCAGTGCTGCATTTTATGTCGCCTAACGCAGAGACCACGCCGCTTAATCTGACCAGTACAACTAAAATCAGAATGATCCACATTATTTAAATCTTATTTTCACTCTGTTTTAGATCCTTTCATATTGTACCGAATTCGCTTATTTAATACAAAGTCACAATACGTACGTTTTTTTACATTTAAAACTATCTCTCACCCTATGCACGTGTATCCGTATGCACTCATACATGTTCAAAGTCATAGGCGCCTGTCGCCTTTAAAATCACAAATTGTGCGACTGCCGTTTTATTGTTCAATATGAAAAATTGACATTAATACTTAAATTGTTTATAACCGGTTTCATTAGCCACACATATTTAATACCAAATAACTCTAGTTGCTTTTGAAAAATGTAACGATTAACTCTAAACTAACTCAAGCGTTGCAATAGTGTTTAAGAAGCCGTTTAATGGTGCAGAATATGTATGCTCTGCTTTAAACGTAATGTATATGATACACGCGCATTTCGACCCAGGCAATCAATCGTAACAGCGGGTTCTATTTGTAAATTTGGGAACGAGAAGCACGTGGATTGGGTTAAAAGAAATGAAATGCGTTGCAATGCATTTTGTAAATGTTAAAAATAACACAAGATATGGCCCAAACAAGCAATGAGAAAAGTGTCGAACTCTGGGAATGCTGATTGCTCTCACTGACAGTACCCAGAATAGTGTCGCGTTCTGAGAAAACTGAACAAACTGAATGTGCGCAAATTGTCATCCCAGATTATCCTGTGCAGTCCGCACAGGCTAATCAGGGACGACAATTTCCGTTTTTTATGGAATTTTTCGTTAAAAATTAAGTCTCTTCCTAGCGAACATCCAGTTTAGGCGGAAAGTGTCGTCCCGGCTTAGCCTGTGCGGACTTCACAGGTTAATCTGTGATGGCACTTTACGCACATGCATTTTGTCCAGTTTTCTCAGAACGCGACGCATATGATCTACGTTGTCATCGAAATCGATACTTTTAAGTTTTGCAATTACTAATTATATCTCGCATTTAAAAATCATTCTTCAAATTTTCATAATAAACTGCTGAATTGAAAGCACACCAAAACTATTAAATTTACAACCGAAGGCTTAAAGTCAGAGCCTTGTTGCTTAGCAAATTACCGCGTACGTTTCATATAACGTTGGTCGGATGTGGACATTTATTTCGCAATACGACTTCATAGATATATAGCATCTTTAAAAAAAAGATTATTGTTGTAACTACTGTAGATAAGGTAAATATGCTATGTAAAAAGTGTCTCATTCATTTGTAAATTTATTTTGCAACTTTCTAGTACAGCGCTGCTGTGATAACACGAGTCGTAACGCTTGATTGGCTTGCTTGTTTCATGTATTACTTTGAGCATTTACCAATAATAAGGGGAAGGAAATGCATACAATACTATATTTCTTATAATGCATATTAAAACATATCAAGTGCATGTATAGATGTTTTTTCAGTCTAGTAGTTTAGTTTGTTTAAAATAGCTTTTCCAAAATGTGTTATGTCAGACACATATCATTCAAAACGCGTTTACTACGTCTTCAGATTTTCCCTTGGTCATGAAAGGGTAACTGTTTATAATAATACTAAAATGTTATTTTTAGTATCAGCGTGTCTATGAAAACGAAACCCATACGATAGGCAATCATTAAAGGTCAATTTTAACACTTTTGGAAACTTTATAATATTAAAGATAATTGTTTGAGATGCGGAATAAAACTATTTGCAAGAATTAGACGTTACGCCTTATGCCATAAATCACCAGGTAACTCGTCCAATAACGCATCGTTTTCTAAAAGATGGACTGACTTACCTCCCTTGCTGTGACGTCAGACATGTACATCCGCTATTTTTAACATGCGTTATTTATGCCGAGACGATCAACTTTATTGCTATTACATCAATACTTTTATGTAAAATTATGGACTTTTTTTTTGACGAATCTGATCATGAACTGCATAAGATTAGACCGTATATGTACAGTACACGCCATTTTATCGATTTAAAAAATCCCGATTATACCAGACTCCTTTCCCAAAATGGCTGGAAAAAGCCCTCAAATGTTCGTTATTAGATTTTTCATCATCTATCCAAATTATTGTATTCTTTCTTTGTAAATAAATGCAAGTGAAAGAAATCGTATTATTGTAACACATAACCTTACTTATAACAATAGTTCTAATCATTTGCACCCATCGATGTAATTACATCGATGCTCTAACTGTTCATCGCGCATGTTTGTTCTAGTTCGTAATATTTTCCACTTATGTATAGTTCAAATGTAAAGTTCAATAACAATTTCAGACGACAGAAAACACACTTCCGTATTTTTCGGGGTAAAAGACGTGTCTATATTTGCTAGCCAGGGGTTTCACTGGCCAAAAAAAAGTTGTCGCCACTTTTTCGCGGCGTGAAAACCGTCGGTTACTCCAACCTTATAAATATTATATAATAAGAACACTCATATAAGACCATCATTTAAAGAAACCTTACTATATTAATGTCATTGACTCTATTATTACTTTAAAAGCATGTATATACATAAAAAAAATACAATAAGTACCTTCATAAGTCATTCCTTCATAAGACTTAATAAGCTTTAGCTTGCATATAAATAAGATGGTTTTCACTTGATAAACATGACCAACAGCACAGATAACCAAAAATAATATAAATTAAATAATGTTAACATCAATGTAGCAGTATAGACAATTCCAGAAATCGATAACTCCCGGATTACCCCCCCCCCTGAATACTCGCGCGCGACGACTTACGGTACTGAAGAACAATACAGGGACCTATATGTTTGAATAGGTCCCTGAACAATAAAAGGACGCGAAGCAATTTTATCTAATATATTTGAAGATTTAATTTGTTTAAATAGTTTCTATTATCGAATAAATAGTTTCTGTTATCGATATGATCATCACTTAATAGTTCGTATTTTTTAAATGAATATTTTGATCAGTTATTTGGTGATTAAAAGAAACAAGGTTCGTATGCATTTTTTTTAAGAGTCATAAAACTTAGCATGAATTGATTTCCTTGAATGTCATTTCAAATGTTATCAGAAGGTGACGCATGGTATCTTATCTTAATAACGGTATCAACACATGTGCAGACATGTGGTGTCATAGACATACCAATTAACACTTTTAAACCACCCTTGGGACATCGCCTCCCACTGAGGGAAGGCTTTCGAATTAGTTTCATTTAATTAAAATCATGACCATACCGATTACAATCTTATTTTAATAGACGGCGAAGACGGCAAATGTTTAGATTTTCAATCAAAACTTTTTCAATACGGTGAGAAAATTAATCTCTTCACATTTTGCCTTACTCATAATAAAAGTATTTACCCTATTATTTCACATAGTTGAGTTGTCATAACAATGGTATTAATGTTATGACTACAATAAAGTGATCCGATCTTATGAAATGCAATTTGTTTGACCAAGGTATTAAAGTATCGGTGGATTAATTTTTAACAAAATTGATTGTGATTGTGTTTAAATTGTATTTATCCAAAGGCTTTGCTAAAATCCGTCTTATTTTTACAACAGCATTTTAAACTAAAATAAACGTTAAAGCTATTGTAATAATAGCATTACTGCAGGGCGTATATCTNACACTGACGTCGGTCATAGAAGACACTCTTCTAAGAATGAACCTATCCTTGAGCCAGTGCAGAGGGCAGTGTTATGACGGGGCCAGCAACATGACCGGAGCGAAGCGTGGTGTGGCGACCAACATCTTAGCAAAGGAGGAGCGAGCTGTGTTCACGCACTGCTACGGACATGCACTCAATCTGGCGGTTGGGGACTGTGTACGTCAGTGCAAGCTCTTGCGCGACACCATGGATACAGTGCATGAAGTCTCCAAACTGATTAAGTATTCACCAAAGAGGGACAGTACCTTACAGACCCTGAAGGAGGAGATGAGCCCCGATACCCCTGGGTTCCGTGTACTGTGCCCCACGAGATGGACAGTGCGTGCAGCAAGCCTGTGTAGTGTCTTAGACAACTACACTGTGTTACAGACCTTGTGGGACACCTGCTACGAGCAGACCAAAGACTCGGAGATCCGTTCCAGGATAGTAGGCGTGCGGTCCCAGATGGAGAGCTTCGACCTCTTCTTTGGTGTCCATCTGGGTTACATCATCCTGCGACATACAGACAACTTGAGCCGCACCCTACAACAGAAGGACATGTCCGCATCAGAGGGTCAGGCAGTTGCTTCAATGACGGTGGAAACATTGACCAGCAAGCGCTCCGACGATGCCTTCGACAAGTTTTGGGTTGACGTCAACAGCCAGCTCGATGACGTCGACGTAGGAGAGCCAGTGGTTCCCAGGCGACGCAAGATGCCGAAACGCTATGACGTTGGAACCGGGGCCCACGAGTATCCAGCCACAGCACGTGATCGGTACCGCCAGGTCTACTTTGAAGCATTCGATTTGGTGATCGCGTGTATCAAGGACAGATTCGATCAGCCAGGCTACAAAACCTACAGATCCCTCCAAGACCTTCTGGTGTGCTGCGCCTGTGGTGGTGACTACGCCACTCATCTGCGGAGCGTGATGGACTTCTACAGGGACGACTTCAACGAGCAGGCGCTCACCACTCAGCTGGAGACGTACCAGGTCGCCGTACGGGACAAGAAGGTCAAGACCATCACGGACATTGTCACGTTCTTCCGCGACTTGTCTCCTGAGTCTCGCCTCTTTTTCTCGGAGGTGATGCGCGTCCTCCGCCACGTCCTGGTAATGCCCGCCACCAACGCCACCAGCGAGAGGTCCTTCTCCGGCCTGAGACGCCTGAAGACGTACCTCCGGACGTCTATGACACAGGAGAGACTCACCCACCTCATGACGCTCCACGTGCACAGGTGTGCTACCGACGCAATGGACTTGTTAGATGTTGCCAATGAGTTCGTCAGTGTGAATGAATCACGGTTAACTATCTTCGGGAAGTTTTCATAGAATGTGACACTTGGCATTAACATTACGCGAACAGTGCATGATAAATTGTGGCTTAAAAATGAATTATCCGTAATTTTTGTTTATTTAACTTAATTTAATAATATTTATTCATCCTGGTTCAGTATTTTAATAGTGCTCGAAATGTGGATACATTCTTTACTAATCATGTCATATTGTATTGGTTGTTGTGTATTTTCATGTGGTTATTTATAACACTCTCCCATTTTCAGGTGTTAAATATGTCCATCAGTAATAAAATATATCCGTTGTGAATGTAATGTTAATGTTTTTATTTTTCATATCACTTGTTAAACTCCGTCATTAAAATACATAAACATTTACTTAATTTTATGTTGTAATTAGAGTTTTTGGAAAGAAAACAATAACATTTATATCAACATGAATGTTTCCCCAAAACGCACCATATTAATTGTAATTGTAATTTTTTTCGGAACCACGGGAGAGGACAACCCTCTCAAACGAACCTCTTTATGTTCCCAGTACAGAAACTGGACCGCCCCCCCAATGTTGGGAGGTTATCTACGCCCCTGGAGCATGCTGTTGTTTCATTCAAAGAGTGTTTCTTTTACAGTTTAATTAAAAAAGAATTTTATTTTCTGTTTACCAAATACCCCACATAAAATCAGTTTCAGCAGAAAATAATGACGGGCTTAGTTTTTTTCTTTTATCGGTCTTTTTCAAGCAAGAAATTGACGAATTAAATTGCCAAAACGTGACTGAAAGATAACACCAAAACGCACCATCTGCAATGAATTTTTACAAAATTTTCTAGGGGGAGGCCCCCCAAATCCCCCCACCAGGAGGGGGAAACCCCCTCCCGCACCTACCCCCACTCGCAGCTTCGCTGCTCGGTCGTGCGTATAGTTGAAATAGCCTCAGGAACGCCCCTGATATGTATTTCAGAAAATCGTATAATTCATAACAAAGTCATTTATTACGTTGACTCCATTTTAATATTGCACAAATCATCGAATAATATTTATAATAAAATAAAAATAAACTTAGCATTATTTTATACCAACATTTGCCAAATGGTTGTCCGTGGTTTTGTATCTACAACAAACACACGTTGCTCCTAGATATAATAACTTTGTGACCCATAATCACTAATATACTGTTATATAAAACTATTCACATATAATATATGGATCACACAATTTTTTAACGTAAATATCGACTATGAATCGATTATTGATGCAATTGTGTCGGTTTCTTGATTAAAGTCTTATTTTGTTCCATTGTCAATTAAAGGGACTGTCCAACAGATAAAGCGTCGCACGACGCAAAACGATACTTTGGGAAACTACCAGGATTGCTTATATAGCTAAAAAAAATACAGCCGCTTCACACATGAGCGTGGATGGTCGAGTGGTCCAAGCGGGTAGCTTTTTACTCCAGGACTCCAGGAATCCAGGGGTCAGTGGTTCGAGCCTTGTTGAGGGTTACTTTTTTTCCTTTTTTTTAAATTGTATTCTTGTTGTTTTTTTTACTGGAGATTTTTAGTTCAAATGTTTAAATTTATCAATATAAAGCATTTAAAGCATTTCATGACAAGTTTCAATAAATGCCAAAATCTGTTGGACGGCCCCTTTAATTTCAATATGAGATATTCATAACTTATATAAATAGAACTGACCGCTATAGTATTATATACGAATGTATATATAAGTGTTTCGTTTACTTTAACTTTTTGTCAATAGATTTAAGTTCGTTATTCAATCCAAGTCGAAACACACACAACAGTGACTTTGCTATGTGAAATGCTGTTCAAAGATGTTAATCTTATTACGCTACAAAATGTTTAATATTAAATATCCTTTTGCTAAATGAAGTTCACCTGGTGAATAAGCAACACATGTTACAAATGGTTCGTTTACCAATTGTCTCATGTATTTTACGACAAATGCAGTAAGGGCCCATATTGAACTGCGACGGTTTTGAATTAATATGATACATACCGAGCATTTGTTTTGTTAATATTACCTTAATTACCATCTCGACCAGTTTTGATCTGACTCAAATCACAATGTTTGATCAGCTCACAGTCATGTGCAATAGTTATATTGGAAATATTGTGTCTTTTCTGGGAAATCATTATTAGAAAAGATATATTGAAGTATTTAAAATGTGTAATTCTTTTCTTCGGTACTCGTTAAAAACGCTGGTTTGATTTCAGGGGCGATGACAATGATTTTTATTGTGTTAATTTCCTTCTTATTAGTTTCGATAGTTCATATGTTTACGGATTGCAGTTTATAAAGTTTAAGTATTTTTTCAAATTATGAAAACATGGATGAGAAGTAAAATAAAATGGACTACACCCTTACTTTATTCAGTCGATTAATATCAAGAGTTGTCTTTCCCATTCATGTAGAAATTCTGAACTATTTTCTGTTGATATAACCTCAAATGGCGGACGATTTGCTGCTAAAATAGGTCCCTTATAATATCATTTCAATATCAGAAATTAGCCATAATTTTCAGGTAATTGGTTGTTGTCGATTATTGAGTCTCGGAACATTATCTGGTTAAAAAGCCAAAATAACCTAATTTTATATTCGAATATTCGGTTATAATGGCCTCATAATCCCAAAATGGAAATAACATCTTTTTTACTTAACCCATTTATGCCTAGTGGACTCTCCCGTCCTTCCAAATTGGATCAATTTATTTCCAAAATTAGGAATGTCTAGTACATTTATTTCTATATTTAGAATATTTCTTACAGAAATTCCTTTAAGCAAACAGCGCAGACCCTGATGAGACGCCGCATCATGCGGCGTCTCATCTGGGTCTACGCTGTTTGCCAAGGCCTTTTTTGTAGACGCTAGGCATAAATGGGTTAATACATGTTTCATCAAATATCTTATTAACACATTTGCGTTCAAATACTGTTAATAAACAGGGACTATCGGTCCTCAAATCGATCAACCCAGCTTCACTTGATTCATGTCATATTAAAATCATATTTGTCATTGATGTTTTGCCCGGGGTTATGTAATTGTATAGTAGTTTAATTTCCGCGATCTACTTCCGTGAGCTATCCATATGTTTCAGTTAAATAGTGTATTGCATCTAGAAGTGTTCACATTAACACACCACAATTATGGCAGGAAAAAAAGAGGAACGTAAAAATGGGTAAATATTAAATTATATTATTTTTAAATATATATATTTTTTTCTATTTAATCTTACACATTACCATAGCAAAAATAAGTGCACGTTATATCGGCAAATGTATTTAATAGATTATTTCACTTATTATGAAGCTTTCTTTTGTTAAAATTTTGTATTAAAAATTATTATACAAGTATGCAGAATTATATTAAAGGGACTTGTTAACTGTTTGTTAAAAAAAGGATTTTCAAAATAAGTGTCTTAGATGAAATAAACAATGTACCGGTATACAATATGTTTAAATAAGTGAAACAAAACTCCTAGCAAAATATGCTTAAACATTAGTTCATTACTGATATTCCTCATTCAAGATGGCTCCAAGAAAAAATACGGTTTCCCTCTAGGAGTTTGTAAATAAGGAACATGTAGTACTAATATATCGTTAATAATTCGTACTATATATCATATATTGTGCAGTGGTAAATCATAGGCTTTTGCTTCCATAGGTTCCGAGCTCGAATACCGGGGACGCCGACAATCGATTATTTTTATAAAACTGTATTTTTCTGGTTATTATTTTTAGTTAAGACTATGCAAAACATTTGTCAGTAAAATTATATAATTATATTTTTCAAACGTACTAAAATCTGCAGACAAGTCCATTTAATATATGATTTAAACTATTGCGTTTGGTTAAATCAGTAACTGTGTTACTAACTGCATTTAAACATCATGGTTTCGAATCGTTAGGGACCTATGTTGTATAGGTCCCTGGAATCGTATATAGGAAAAAATATAACGTAACGATGTTGTGGTTTATGAGAAATGCCCCGCCACCGTGCAATTATGTATAACTTGTATTTTTGTACTTATTTTCATCGCGTAAGATGCCAGTTACAGGGTAATAATTAATAATATATTAAAGACCTTAACACTTTATTTCCAATATTCGTTGGCAGCTATAAAGTTAACCTTAAGTAAAAACTCCTTAGATCCACCGGGGCCGGTGGTTGAAACCGGGGTCTCCCATTGATAAGTAGATCACTCAAACTGTGTCGCTACGTAGATTGCCCCACCAAAATGCTGCTGGTGAATTAAGTTCAATAAATTGTGACCTTATTAAAAAAATATATCTATATAATTATTTTTCAGTGCGGCGGACGTACCAAAATCTGTTCAAAAACCGAAAGTGAGTTTTGGTCTCCGATTTTCCGACATATGGCAAAATCCGGAGCTTGTGTTAACCAACATGGCGACCTCCTGGTGGTCGAAAGCCGGCTCGGTAATTCCCGAGTTTGTCCTGGGAAAATTTCCGTTCGTTCAGATGATCACGCTATTGATGCTACTAGCCGAGAGGGCAATGAAGATGGAGAAGTATGTTTTTGTTTAATCTGACCATTTATTTTAAAATTGGGGCGGTATGCCACTTGAACATTCTGTGTTTACATTGCCCCGCCCACTTTTTTGTACACAATGTGCATGTACATAATATCGTCAAATAACCTGTTTTCAAACCTCTTTTTTGTACCGCTTTTTTTGTTTATTTCCGGCACGAGATTGATATAATCCATTCACCCATACATTTTGTTGATAGTCTGTCTGTTATTTACAACCTGTCTAACATTGAACATGCAGAAGGAACATTAATTTTGTCATGCGTATAAGGTGATAGTAAAATGGTTGAACACTTAAAAAACCATGTTACTAAACTTAATTTGTTAAATTAATATGAACAAGTCAGTAAAATAAACACACCCTTGGTTATCACGATTATGACCGTATTCATCATTTACTTCAACAACAAAACTTTTACAAACATCATTATCATAATAATAACCATTTGTTTATATTTGTAAAAAAAGTTTTCCGATTGCATGCTCATTAATTGAATATTTTATAACATTATTTTTATTTTAAGTTTAAGCATAAACAAAACATATGAATTTAATTGAGAAATCATTTTTAATTTTGTAAATTTGTTGCTTGATAAACCATTATTTGTAGCTCTGATTTTTAAGCATCAAACTATTATCGCAATAATAGGCAACAAAGAACAATAAAAAAAAACAAAAAACATTCTAACAAAAGATGGCAAACAAATTGTTTACAATTGCAATTGTCGCCAGGACAAGCGCCTTGTTAGGCACCATTGTCGCCGGATGGTGAAATGTGTGCGGCCAGTCCGGGACTCGAACCCGGGACACCTTGCTGTTAGGGTGAGTGCTCTCTCGACTGAGCTAACTAGACCATCACACATTTAATCACCAATCCCGCTTTAGTTCGGTACCATGACACAATTACAACTGCGGAATGTCATACAGACATATTGGGTTCTATATTAGTTGGGCAGAAATGTAATTCAGGTAGAAAAATCCCTTGCCACAATGGGGATTGAACCTCAAACCTTCCAAATCTAAGATGGACTCATAACCAAGTCCCTTTGAAAGCTAGCTTATAAAAAAAAGTAAGGAAGTTAATGTGCTTCTAATACCTGTGCTCTCCCTTCATTTTTGAATGTCTTCATCTTCCACAAATATCCTTCTGTACTCACATCCGTTAAATGTACAGACATATTGTGGTTGTTTATGCTGGGCGTCAATGTAACCCAGTTAGAAAACATCCCAAGCTAGTAAGGGAATTGAACACGAAACCTCCAAGTTCCATAGCTGCTAGCAGATGCTCTGCCAGGTTGCTTTACAACGTAGCTCATATAGCAAGGCAGTACAAGTACTCCATAGACTTGACCCTATTACAATTAGTTATAAGCTAATAATTTGTTAAAGATAATTTGAGTAAGAAGAAAAATATATCTGGTATGTTAAAATTTATCATTGCATGTATCATGATGTTATTATACATGTGCTATTTCTTCAGGTACCCTCCAATGCATCCCTACATGATCTACGCAGTGTGCGGCCTATGTCTTCTGTCCGGGATGATGATGTCAGCAAAGATTAAAGTGAAACATGCGTCTCTGTTGTATTGTCTCGTGCTCATCTATCTGTCTGCTAATGCTTACTTCAACACACAGTTCAACTACTCAAGACATGTCAGAGTAAGTCACTGTTGATTTAATACCTTTTTAATATTTAAGGTTGCAGTGGTGTTAATTAGGTGTGCTTTTGTCCTGAAACTAAAGCTTTCAAAATATGCTTTTCAAAAGGATTTGAAGACAAGTTCTAGTCGAACCTAAAAAATATCTCAAGATAAATACAAAATAAAAAAATACTGCGAAATCTTTTGTATACATTGTGGTTTTTCAAAAAATGACAATTGGACACATAAATTTTATGGATTTCTGATTTTAAATTAATTAGAATTTGCATCAGTAAGCCTTAAATTGTTTATAAGATGTTTCCTTGGTGTAAAACGCCTGGAGTAGGCATTATAGCCTAGGAGGTGAGTCCTATTTATCACATTCCAGATAACTGTCTATTGTTATGATAGAAAATGCTTATACAAATCAATATGTTTTAGTTCTCTCTACTAAAAAAACAGAACTATTTCAATCAGGTGTTAATCATATGACATCATTTATTGTCTCTGATCCACCTCATGTTGGCTGATAAAAATACAACATCCCTGAAAAACACAGTACATACACTGGGCATGAAGGGTGTTGACAATTAGCAATAATCCTTACTAATGTACCTAAATGATGTTACAGGTATCAATACTGCTCGACTGCATTAGCATTCACTAGAAACGTAAAGTGTCAGCTAAGAACACAGTGCAATTAACATGCAGTTCAATGATGATAGGTGATAAAACAAAAATAAATCCCTCCCACACACACACACACACACACACACCTGACAGAAATATGATATATGATATCTACATATGTCTAATGCGTGTAGTCCAATGCTAGCCCAAGTCGGTTATGAAATTGGCTACTAAGTTGTTTTCCTTAGCGCCAATGTAAATAGTAATATATTTATTATAATTTCATTACACAAAATGAGGAACAGCATACAATTGGTGAAATCATCCAATGCACTCATGTTTACAATTCATAAGTATATAGTATAACCAAAGTATATACTTAAGTATATTTATAACCAAACGCCCTATTTTCCAAAAGTACGCGTGAAATGTGCCCTTTTTGGGGAAAATCCCCTCTATTTTGAAAAGCTAACTGGAGCACTGACTAATAAAAATGATTTTGCAGTATTTTAGCTGTAAATATCTACAATGTGTTAAGTAAATTGTAAGTATGCAAAATGAAATTATTCTGGTCTCTAAGCCACAGCTGAACACTCCGTTTTAGCCATTAATGAATTCTTTGTGAACTTAAGCACGGGTGCCTATACCACGTGACTTTTTAAGATCTGTGTTCGGAGAATAAAGCTCGACCAGTTAACATTTTTAAGGATGTCTTTTTAAATATTTTACCATTTTTAATGGGATAAAGTGAAGAGCCCGCTCATTTGTGAGAGTTTTCTATATGTGATTTTTTTAAACAAATAAGTATTTTTTCAGTAAAGTGCAACCACGCGTTTGTTATATGAAGTACCCACACTGATCCGACATTTTTCTAACCGTTCAAAGGCGCGGTTGCACTTTACTGAAAAAATACTTATTGGTTTAAAAAAAAGAATGCTACCTATAGAAAACTCTCACGAATGAGCGGGCTTTCCACTTGATCCCATTAAAAATGGTGAAATATGTAAAAATACATCCTTAAAAATGTTAACTGGGTCGCGCTTTATTCTCCCAACACAGATCCTAAAAAGTCACGTGGTATAGGCACCGTGTTAAGATCTATTATTTAGTTATTTTGTGTCATAATGGCTTATATCCAAACATTATAGTATATCCTACCAGTAGCTCTTAATAATGTATTGAATTGGTGCTATATCAATTCATTTGGATGATAATTTTCTTGCAACTTAAGTACAAAAAAAGCAATACCAGTAGACAAATAAACTGTCACCATTTCTATGATGGATTTCAGAACCGAATAAGCAGTCGACATCTAGGATGTCTTGGAACGTTCATCTTGTATGCCTTCATAAAAAGTGACCGAACATCCGCCCTGATGCAACGCGTCGGAGAACTCTGTATTGCTGTCTACCTCTGTGCTCAGGCATACTTATTCAATGAAAGCTACGAAGACAAGAAAGCCATTATGGACTTGATACCTGGAGGGAACTACGCTCGTTATGTCCTCACTGTCATATTTGCCTGCGCTGGTTTGTGCTTCATTTCAGGCTATTTTCTCAAAGACATTTCCCTGGCAGTCACTTTTGTGCTCATCATCTTAATAGCTCTCGTTGACACAAAGTTTTGGTTCTGGACCTACCGCGGTATGTCCTATTGGAACCAGGCACGACTTATCGCTGATAACGTGAACTTATTGTTTGGGTTCTTCCTGTGTGCCAACCACTATGAGAACCTGAGCAAGGAGGCCCGTGAGGCGGTCCAACAGGCTCAGGAGGAGGAGGAGAGCGAAAAGCAGGAATAATTGTCTAGGAAAATTACTGTTAAATGTTGTGTTCAATGCAAACCTAATTTTTATGAGCTGAAAATGAGATAAAAAAAAGATTTTGATCATTTTTTTTATTTTTTAAATGTGCCCATTTTTAATCATTTCACTGAGTAAAAATTCAGGGCCGCTATTCTCAAAGTTCTTAAGGGAAATGGTTACTTTATTTGTTCTCAAGTGACAACTTCAGATCAAAGTTTCTATTTGAAATCCTCTTTTTTTTTCTGTTAACAAACGGTAACATATTAATCATTTTAGCAACATTAACCTGTTTAAAACATTTCAATATAAAAATACCTGAACATTTAATAACCAAAAAGATGAGGGATTTTTATGAATGTTTGGGCTTTACCTATTATTTCTTAAGGGAATTTTTATATAAAGGTCTTGTATGATTTCATGACAAGGTTAATATTTATCAATGATCAAAAGTTTGATGTGATAATCATATTTTTTGTGATTGAACGACTGATTTAAAATTATAAAAATGTTGCAAGAACATACTTTTACCCCATTTAATAATGAGTGTAAACTGTAAATTGACTGTATTTGATAATAATCGTTAACAAGAAATTCTGCAATGTTTGAAAGTCATCAACTGGGAATTGTATCTGTTACCACATGATTTTGATCAAGATGAGCAAACAGGTTTAAATGGACTCCATGCATATGGACAGAAATCTTTTTATTTAGAAATGATTTTACATGATCATTTTCTTGATCAATATGTTAAGAGTGACATTCCATTAAAATAAGAAATCCTTTTATTTTTTAATGATGTAGGAATTTTCTTTCATTATTTTTCACATCAGATCAGATCAATTGAACAATGTGAACTTATTTTTTTGAACAAACTGTTGTGTGATGATAAATAGCCGACTATTCAGGGCTCTGTTGTCAGGGAAGTGTAGGAACAATAAATGGATTTATTGTACATTATATCATGCACGTTTATCATACATATTTATATCCTTATAATGAATGATAATTTTTAAAGATTTTTTTTTTTCCCCAACTGACATTTTGTAAATTATAATATCTAACTGCATTTTTTTCTTAATCAGTTACTGATTTTAAAAATTCACTTCACTTTGTTAAAACAGAAATAGCTTTCTCTTACATCACACATTCTCACAAAAATTCAAATATTTGTAAAAAAAATAATAATGCATAAAATGTTGTTTTTGTTATTTTGATGCATGTGTATTATGTATTTATTATTACTTTATTGTTTTTTTACTATGACCTGTATATGCTAAGTCTCAAATAAACTACCGGTATCTGTTCTGATAAAGTATGCCTAATTTTAATGATTTAGATTACATTTTCATCTACAACTGTTAAGCGTGTCAGTCTTTCTTGCCATGATATGTCGAGCCAGGCTGCTGGTTCGGCTGGCATTTTTCTCGCAGATGTTTTGTAAAATTAACCCTTTGCGCGCTGGAACCGGATTTTGAAGGCCTTTGCAAACAGAACGTGGCGTCTCATCAGGATCCAAACTGTTTGCTATTCTGATAGTATTCTTTGAAAAAAAATCAAAGAAAATGCTAATTTTAGAAATTTAGCAGACAACATTTTAGCAGACGACAAATTTCCCAGCATGCAAAGGGTTAAATGTATTCAAATCAGACTATTCTGGTTCCAATATGTAGTCAGACAATGAAGGTTGATTATGTTAACATGTTTTACATTGTTGTTCTATTTATGTGCCTTAAATTCAATACTGTATTGTTGATAATATTTATTATATGTTTATGTACTAACAAACTCCATGTACCAATTTATTTATTTCATTTTTTTTTGGGGGGGG
>VMBQ01005284.1:34475-48005 GCA_007657795.1 Dreissena rostriformis
CCCCCCCCCCCTCCGGAGGGTGAAAAAATGAAGAAAACAAGACATGTGTTTGTCAGAAACAAATGCCCCCTACTGCACCACTTTGTAATAAAATTTCCATATTTTGACTTAAAGTTTTGGGACAGACAGAATGACAGACAGACGGGCCAAAAACAATATACCCCCTCTTCTTCAAAGAAGAGGGCATAAAAAACCACTTGTAACGGTACACACAAACGTTTAATAAAATACTCATGATCATCACATGTTGTTTTTTAACTCTTTTGCACAAGGAACAGAAACATATTTCTATTCGAGTTATTGCAGGCATTTATTTTTAGTATTTAATTAAGTTGATGTTTTTGTATATTAAGTTCAGACTTAAAAAATGAGCCACGTTATGGGAAAACTGGGCTTAATGCATGTGCATAAAGTATTATCCAAGATTATGCTGTGCAGTCCGCACAGCCTATTCAGGGATGACACTTTCTGCTTTTACGAGTTTTCTTGTGTAAAGGAAGTCTCTTCTAAATGCAATGTGTCGTCCTAGATTAGCCTGTGAGGGCTGCACAGGCTAACAGTGGAATGTACTGTGTGCAAACGCATTAAGCCTTTCAGTGCTGGAACCAAATTTTGAAGGCCTTTGCAAACAGTTTGGATCCAGATGAGACGCCACAGAACGTGGCGTCTCATCAGGATCCAAACTGTTTGCTATTCTGATAGTATTCTTTGAAAAAAATTGAAGAAAATGATGATTTTAGAAATTCAGCAGACGACATTTTAGCAGACGACAAATTTCCCAGCATTCAAAGGGTTAAGCCTTGTTTTCCATGAGACAGACACAAATCCAGTTTCTAATCAGATGAGATTTGATTGACAATATGTTTACCTATCCAGAAATAATGGAATTATTGTTTGATAGAATGGTGGTGGTCTTATTATAAATTTCAAACACACTTGACTGATGTTTAGCTAAAAAAGGCCTGGTTATGCTTGTCTGTACCATAGTGTATATTAATATGTATTTGTTCACTGGGTTCACCTGTCAAATTATTAAAGGAAAAAAGACTTCAGAACCCTTGTCTTATTTATACATGAATGAAACACCCAACTCTAGTTACCATTACATTTTTTAATTACTATTTGAAAAATGAAGTAACATGAAATTTGTATTATGCACACATACAAGACACAGTAACAGATCAACAGGTACAGATATGTGTCGCGTTCTGAGAAAACTGGACAAAATGCATGTGCGTAAAGTGTCATCCCAGATTAGCCTGTGCAGTGCGCACAGGCTAATCCGGGACAACACTTTCCGCCTAAACTGGATTTTTGCTAAGAAGAGACATCATTTAAACGAAAAATTCCATAAAAGCCAAAATTGTCTTCCCTGATTACCCTGTGTGGACTGCACAGGCTTATCTGGGATGACAATTTACGCACAAGCATTATGCCCAGTTTTCTCAGAACATGACACATATCACATTATGTTTCCACTCTGAAAACAGTGGTGATATCAAGAGCATGGAATACAACAGGAGGAATGTGAATAGGAACAAAGGAGACATCAGCGACTAATGTGTTACATCATTACTGGTTAAGACCAGGCAAGCTGTTACAATGCTTTGTTATATACATTAGCCTCGCTCTGTGAAAAGAGGGTTTAATGCATGTGCGTAAAGTGCCGTCCTAGATTAGCCTGTGCAGTCCGCACAGGCTAATCCAGGTCGACACTTCCCACTTTTATAGTTTTTTGGTTTAAAGGAAGACTACTTGACGAAAATCCAGTTAAGGCGGAAAGTGTTGTCTCTGATTAGCCTGTGCGGACTGCACAGGCTAATCTGGGACAATACTTTGTGCAAAACGTTAAACCCCCTTTTCACAGAGCAAGGCTCACATGTAAGCTACATTGTATCATCAACAACACTTTAATCAATGGTCTCCATGAACATGGCAGTGACACCTTTAAGGTAGATATCCATATGTGATAATGCTTACCATATATTCTGTGAAGGAAAAGGTTTCATATAGCAAATAAAGAGCCACAAAAAGAATCTGTTAAAAACATGAAGGTGCTCTTTATAATAAATGGTCTTGTTTAAAACTGGTTTCATAATGAACAAACGAGATTTGCAAATTGAATTCCTGTTTACAAAACACAATTTAAAGGACAAGCATTTCAAACCATGCACAGTTTATCTACAATGCAAATAATTAACAACAGCATAAATATATTAAATAGGAAATACCAAGCCAAACATGGATTTATAAAGCAAAACAAGGTTTGTATTTGTGAAACACTATGTCCCCTTTTGAGCAATTTCGACCCATATATTTGACCTTTGACCTTGAAGGATGACCTTGACCTTTCACCACTCAAAATGTGCAGCTCCATGAGATACACATGCATGCCAAATATCAAGTTGCTATCTTCGATATTGCAAAAGTTATGACCAATGTTAAAGTTTGTGCAAACAAACATCAAACAAACCAACAAACAGACAGGGCAAAAACAATATGTCCCCCAGTATAGACTGGGGACATAAAAACTGGAAATGTGCAACATGCATGCATAACTTAATGTAGAAAAAAGCATTCTCATAGATCAAAACCCAAATTTTGCAAGTGACTGAACTTAAAAAAAATAAATCATTTCAACAGAATCAAGGAATAATGTTTTTGAATATTTATCAACCGCCACCTTGTTTACATTTGTACATGCATTTATAAAAATTACATTAAACAACATTTATTATGAATGCGTTAGTTCTGGAGTAAGGTTTACTTAGTAAAAGAATCCTCACACAAAATAATAATTATTAGTATGGTCTAATTGAATGTGAAAGACATTAGAATTAACAAAGCCACTCATACTTTAAACGAGAAATGTAGAAAATCAATCAAGGGCAGTAATTATTACTAATATCGTCCACAAGCTTCAGTTAAATGTGTATAAACCATAAAAAAAAGAGATGCATTTGTTATATCTAGTTAACATAAAATGTCTCAGCTTTATTGTGTCATGAATTTAAAATTAGCACAGGAATATGGAAAGTAATATATTTTAGGTTTGTGTCTACACAATCTTGAATGCATAGAAAACTAGAGCTTTGTCACAAACATGACTTGTACCCCTTCACTGCTTAGTCAGCTTAATTTAAGGGCACATAACTAAGAAATATGTGAATGATTAAACATGAAAAAAGGAACCTGCACATCTACTCTCCATTGTAATGACGTGTTTTAATTTTCACTGCAATTGCTTGAGAAATATTGAAGTTTTTGCTCCCCAAAATTATAACAATACATGCAACTGCAAGAATGCTAAGTTCAAGGACACACAATTATTGAACGTGAGCATCATTGGGAAATAAACATTTATTGCTTGATTAATGTGGAAGCAGTTTTCGATTTATATGTGATATATCGTCTTCAATGCATTTTTGCATTTTGAATTGCATAATATATATTTATCACAAACATACATTGAAGACGAAAAATCCATCTCATATCCTTTCAAAAACAACAATGGTGCTAGCAAAAAAGCACTGCATATGACAACTTAAACACAAATAAGTTGAATTACCTCATGCATTTTCACTGTAATTGTTTCTTTGAAAAAGATCAACAATTTTATCTTCATAGCAATCGTGACAAAATGTCAAAACATGCATTTTACACCGACTCGCACTAAAATTGGGAAGCCTTTCACATGCAGAAAAAAATGTCATAACCAAAAATTGTCAAAAATGAATTTCTAAAAAATGAAACTTCACAACACAAAAACAACCATTTTGGCATAACCCTTACAAGTAAATGACCATAAAGCATTATCAAAAATTAGGCAGTGCTAACAGATAGAACTGAAAATGTTGGAACGCTACTGCATACTGTGAACACACCATAAGTAACACATACTGATACTATTGCTGCAATGACAGCATTGTACTTAGTAACTTCACAGGGGCTGATGACGTCAAAGCGTAGTCCATTTCTCTACGACAGCGGGTATATGTTTTACTACGAAACATTGTGTCGATACACATCATCGACATGCCATCAAAGTACAGATTGGTGCACTTCGTTGAGTAACCAATACATTATATGTAGTTCGTTGCACAACCAATACATACTCTGTGCAAAACCTATACATAAAGCGACTTGTAATTTCCTTCCAAACAAAGCATTTGAATGATTAAAATATATTTTCGTAACCTGTTTTGTACTTTTAAATATTTCATGTACAGTGTATCAAAGTAACATGTAGTTTCATTTAAGTAAAGTTAAGTTTGACCAATTGGCTATTTTAACAGAATAACCACCTAATGCATTATTTCAAATCAATATATATCGATTTTAGCTCAAAATCAATGTAACGTTTGCAACTACGCGCATTTGTAATTAGTTTGTTATTTAAACTAAGTACCTACCATTACAGGATGTTCCGTTCTCTAATCCATAAATACCAGAAAAGATGAAACTCGCCTGATTTTTAAGTGTATTGACACAATGTTTCGTAGTAAAACATATACCCAACGTCGTAGAGAAATGGACTACGCTTTGACGTAGTCAGCCCCCAGTGAACTTTGCATACCTAAACCAGTACTACAGATGCATATAAGACATGTGCTGTTTTTTACCACACAAAAAGTAACTTCTGTTCACATTTATAAGTTGACTGACCATTACCTTTCCATGAACATTCTAAAAACATCAGAAACAAGAAATGTGTCCACAGGACACGGATGCCCCAAACTGTAACTTTGTCACTACATAAAAGTATAACTGTGTAAATTGGACATAGTTTTTGACCCGGCATGACCCATGGGCATGACCCACATTTAAAATTAGATAGCATTTAGAAAAAACTTCCGACCAAATTTGGTGAAGATTGGATGAAAACTACTTCAATTAGAGAGCGGAAACCATGCTAAATCCTTAAAATGCACTAAGTGACCCCCTGACTTTGTTTTTGATCTGGCATGACCCATATTCAAACTTGGCCTAGATTTTGTCTAGATACAACTTCTGAGTAAGTTTGTTGAAGATCGAATGAAAACTATATGAATTAGAGAGCGGACACAAAGAGTGTGACGGACACACCATGCTAAATCCTTAAAATGCACTAAGTGAACCCGTGACATAGTTTTTGACCTGACATGACCCATATTCGAACTTGACCTAGACACAACTTCTGACCAAATTTGGTGGAGACCGGATGAAAACTACTTCAATTAGAGAGCGGACACCATGCTAAATCCTTAAAATGCACTAAGTGACCCCATGACCTAGTTTTTGACCCGGCATGACCCATATTCGAACTTGACCTAGATATTGTCTGGATACAACTTCTGACCAAGTTTGGTAAAGATCGAATGAAAACTATTTGAATTAGAGAGCGGACACGAAAAGTGTGACAGACCGACAGCCTGACGGCCTGACAGCCTGACCGCCTGACGGACAGTGCGAAAACTATATACCCCCTTTTCTTCGAAAGGGGGCATAAAAATGAGTTACAACATAATAGTTCTTTAAGGTGAATGCTAATTTTGGAAGAAGCCAAGAATGCCAATAGGAAAAGTTCATAACATTTTTTTTTTTTTTTTTTTCAAAATAAGGGAGTGAAGATTTGAATTACATTGTACACATACAAGTGACACCGTTTTACTCTTGATTAGTAATATGCTATCCTGAAACACACAAATGTATTTGCATTGTTAAATAACAAATTAACAACGCCAGCCACAAACAAAAATAGACATGGTAACAGTTTCCATTTATAATACACTCCTATGAATAGTAGCAATACAGTGCAACCTTAAGAAATATAAGTGGAATTCTTCTATTAAATGTTCAATATGAAATTCTATGTTCTTTTTTAAATTCAGTGAGCATCCAGTAAAAATAGCTAGAACAGTTATTTAAGATGACAAACACCCCTGCAATTGGTCATTTCAAGCAGGTGAAAAACTTAAGTATTAGAAAAAATTAATCACACAATTTTGTAGTTCGCCATGTCACAATGATCACACAAAAGACAAAAAGCTTCAAATTGATGAATTAAATTGTTTACCTAAGGTCAATGGCACATAACTCTGCAAGTAATAGTGTGACACGCACACACAAATAATGACTTGCACTTCTACATATTATAAACAACACCAAACCCTGTGTGACTTTGTAGCGGACAGGGTAGCTCCTGGCCAGACTGCACGATTGTGCAGGCTGGCCTGGAGCTACACAAGCCCTTTGCATGCTGGATAATTTGTTGTCTGCTAAAATGTTGTCTGCTGAATTTCTAAAATTAGCACTTTCTTTGATTTTTTTCAAATAATACTATCAGAATAGCAAACAGTTTGGATCCTGATGAGACGCCACGTTCTGTGGCGTCTCATCTGGATCCAAACTGTTTGCAAAGGCCTTCAAAATCCGGTTCCAGCGCTCAAAGGGCTAGCTGCATATGGCACAAGACCCATTCTTGCATGATGCAGCTCTCTTTTGAGACTTAAGACGGATATTCCTTTTGGCTTTATCTAGGTCTTTATAACAAGAAGTCTCACACCGGTTCGTTACGCGGCAGAATTGTGTGGCAAAACCTGGTTCACTAAAATGTCCACATTTGTGTTCGGGTCTTCTATAGCTTGTTTATTGCACAGTTGAAAGATCACAGCATGTCAAGGCCTGGATGTCATAATATACAGCACTGAAATAGAGTGGTAGTGGATTAATGTTCTCTACAGACAGATTCTCTATTTGGATTCAATCTGAAGATATGTTTTTAGTTTTTTTTATAAACATTCCAATATAAGCCATATTATAAAAATGTGCCAAACTTGCCTCAAACATGACTGTGGCAATGTAGAATAGTCTGAATACCCCACCCCTGACACTGTTTGTTGTAATATGTAGCATGATGTTATAGAATGTATAGGTTGTTGAAACAAGAGGGCCATGTGCCCTAAGGCGCTCACCTGAGAGACAAAGAAACAAGACTATTCTGAGAAAGTATGAGCTGATTATTGAAGATTGGACCAAAAAAGTGACTTCTAGAGAATAAACATGTTTGTTTTTTATTTGACCTAGTAACCTAGTTTTTGAGCTCACATAAACCAGTTTCAACCTCAGCCGAGATTTTATTGGGACAAATGTTCTAACTAAGTTTCATGAAGATTGGCCAATAAATGTGGCTAATATAGCGTCAACAAGTTTTCACTATAGCCATATAAGGAAAACTGCCCCGTCCCCCATGGGGGCCATGTTTTTCGACAAACCATAACCATTTTCAAACTCAGCCGAGCTAGCATTTGAACAAATGTTCTGACCAAGTTTCATAAAGATGGGATCATAAATGTGACTTCTATAGTGTTAACAAGGTTTTACGATAGCCATATAAGGAAAAATGCCCCGCCCTCTGGCGGCCATGTTTTTCGGGGGACCAGAACCATTTTCAAACTCAGCCCAGATATTTTTAGAACATATGTTCTG
This sequence comes from Dreissena rostriformis, assembly GCA_007657795.1. Lineage (NCBI taxonomy): Eukaryota > Metazoa > Mollusca > Bivalvia > Myida > Dreissenidae > Dreissena > Dreissena rostriformis. Next base: position 41,943 of record VMBQ01005284.1, read on the forward strand.
ACCAAGTTTCATGAAGATTAAATTTAAAATGTGACTTCTAGAGTGTAAACAAGGTTTTTCTATAGCCATATAAGGAAAACTGCCCAGCCCCCTGGCGGCCATGTTATTCCACAGACCCAAACCACTTTCGAACTCGATCATCCAAGATATCATAAGAACAAATGTTCTGAGTTTCATGAAGATTGGACAATAAATGTGGCTAAAATTGCGTCAACAAGTTTTCACTATAGCCATATAAGGAAAACTGCCCCCCCCCGACTTCTATAGTGTTAACAAGGTTTTACTATAGCCATATTAGGAAAAATGACCCGCCCTCTGGGGGTCATGTTTTTCAGGGGACCAAAACCATGTTCGAACTCAGCCAAGATATTTTTAGAACATTATTATGTTCTGACCAAGTTTCATGAAGATTAACCTTAAAATGTGACTTCTAGAGTGTTAACAAGGTTTTACAATAGCCATATAAGGAAAACTGCCCCGCCCCCTGGCGGCCATGTTTTCCCATAGACCCAAACTATTTTGGAACTCATCCAAGATATCATTAGAACAAATGTTCAGACTAAGTTTCATGAAGATTGGACAATAAATGTTACTTCTAGAGTGTTAACAAGGTTTTAAAATAGCCATATAAGGAAAACTGCCCCGCCCCCTGGCGGCTATGTTTTTCAACCAACCGGTATCATTTTCAAAATCATCCAAGTTATCATTGGAACACATGTTCTGACTCAGTTTCATGGGGATTGGACAATAAATGTGACTTCTAGAGTGTAAACGAGGTTTAACTATAGCCATATGAGGAAAACTGCCCTGCCCCCTGGCACAATGTTTTTCAACCAACTCGAACACATCCAAGATATCATTGGGACACATGTTCTGACCAATTTTCATAAAGAATGGACAATAAATGTGGCCTCTAAAGTGTTAACAAGGTAAATGTTGAAAATGGACGATGAACAAAGCACTACGGACGAAAGGCGATCACAAAAGCTCACCATGAGCACGTTGTGCTCAGGTGAGCTAAAAAGGAGCATAACTTTTGCCTGCAATTTTGAATGTTGTACAAAGACAAGTGTAGGAGAACGCCCACAGACAAGTTTGGTTCTACTGTGGACAGACAAACGTCTATGACCATGCCAATATACCACCCTAATTAGGTAGTCCATGCAAATAGTAAAGCCAGCAGATAATTCTATTTTCGGAACGTTATGGACAATGTTGTATTTTGTAAAAAAAAANTTTGTCAGAAACACAATGCCCCCTTCTGCGCCGCTTTGAAGCCATATATTTGACTTTTGACCTTGAAGGATGACCTTGACTTTGACCATTCACCACTCAAAATGTGAAGCTCCATGAGATACGCATGCATGCCAAATATCAAGTTGCTATCTTCAATATTGCAAAAGTTATGATCAATGTTAATGTTTTCGGACGGACGGACGGACTGACTGACGGACAGTGCAAAAACTATATGCCAGCCTTCGGGAGCATAAAAACAATAACACTTCGAATTTCATATGTTTGCAGCTGCTTCATATTTGCCTGAGATAACAATTTATAAGACAGGTAAAAATTTAATTTTCTGGAAAAGATCAGAATAAAACAAGTGATGTGTTTGTCAAACACTATGCCCCCTTTTGAGCGATTTTGACCCATATATTTGACCTTTGAGCTTAAAGGATGACCCTGACCTTTCACCACTCAAAATGTGCAGCTCCATAAGATACACATGCATGCCAAATATCAAGTTGCTATGTTCAATATTGCAAAAGTTATGACCAAGGTTAAAGTTTTGGAACAGACAGACAGACACAACCATACAATGACAGACAGACAGGCCAAAAACAATATACCCCCTCTTCTTTGAAGAAGGGGGCATAAAAATAATTATAGCATTGGTGTATACTCCTTTGTTAGAAAACTAAAATGAATAAATAAGCTTAAAATAACTAAGATTATGTGTACTAATCCGGTTTAAATAAAAATTGCTAGGGTTGTGTACATACATTTGTCATTAAAATCATCAGCTTTTGGTAAGCAAAAACTTGCAAGAAACAAGAGGGAAAAAGGTCCTAGGTTGTTCACCTGAAAACCATACGTTCAACTTTNTTTTTGACTCAGTTGAGATGTTAATGCAAAGTAATGTTTTGAGCAAGTTTTATGGTGATGTGACAAAAAAAGTGACTTCTAGATTTTTCACAAGCTTTTTCTTTAGTATGAACTTGTGACCTAGTGTTTGTACCCACATGACCCTTTCAAACTTTACTTAGATTTTGTTGGAACAAATTTTCTGACTATTTGTTACACTATAGCCATTAAAGGAAAACAGACAACTGCCCTGCCACTTGAAGGCTATGTTTTTCAACAGATGGGCACCATTTTTTGACAAGGCTGAAAAATCATTAGAACAAATGTTCTTAGCAAGTTTCCGGAACATTAGGTAAACAAATTAATTTCTAGAGTGTTACAGTAACCAATATAAATCAACTTACGTCTGACTTCTTTTCTTTATCATCTCTGCCCCTGTCATCTCTCCTGTTTCCCTGGTTACGACGCTGCTGTTGCTGATTGGCTGGCGGCGGGTTTCTGCTACCTTGACCTCGCTGGTCCTCCAGGGCCGCCCTCTCTTCTTCTTCTAACTGCAGCTGCTTTGCCAATTCTTCACTACAAAACATTTAACCCTTTGCATGCTGGGAAATTTGTCTTCTGCTAAAATGTCGTCTGCTGAATTTCTAAAATTAGCATTTATTTGATTTTTTTTCTTAGACCACTATCAGTATAGCAAACAGTTTGGATCCTGATGAGACGCCACATTCTGTGGCGTCTCATCTGGATCCAAACTGTTTGCAAAGGCCTTCAAAATCCGGTTCCAGCACTCAAAGGGTTAAGCAGGACTCGGTCACTCAGTGTCCATAGGTGTTTCTCCTCAAGAAACCTGTGTGCGTATGCATGTTGTATAAATACTGTTCTAATATTCCACCAACATGTGCCTGTGTGCGTATGCATGTTGTATAAATACTGTTCTAATTTTCCACCAACATGTGCCTGAGATGCTTTTACAAGAATCACCATAATGTTCAACTATGTTCATACACTCATTGTGTGCATCATTTAAATAAAAAAAATAATAATGCTTACGCGCCAAATATGATGAATAAACAGGCACTTGTGTCTCAAATTTATATACTTATATACATATTCAGAAGTGAAAGAAGAAACTACATGGCAACGCAAGTAAACCTATTTTATTACACATACATACAAAACACAACGTTTTGAATGTTTGAAGTCAATACAATTTTAACATAATTGTACTTAAACCTGACTTTTTATACAAATGAAATGAATTATGCTTGTTTAGAAATAATTTCATTTTTATGAGGACTTTATCTTAAGGCACATACATTCTCCCGAAGGTGTATAGAGATGTGAATACCGAAGTGACGTCATATTTCTTTTAATATACATAATGTAATGAATCAGTGTTATGATAATTAAACTAGCAAAAACTGCTTGATTAACTTACTCATTTAACATTTATAGAATGTAATATCTGAAAGAACAGATGTACATTTGGAAAATTCAGTTTTCATGGAGGTTACGTTCCACTTAAGTCAGGGGTCGGCCTAGAGTCAAATTTTAGGGAGAAGTCACTTCTCTCTTGACTGGGATTTAGGGAGAAGTCAAGAGAAATAAAGAGAAGTCATGATTTATTGAAATTAGTCGCATTATTTTACCATTTTAATTATTGACACAAAATACAAATTATGTATTAATCACTTTTAATTATATTGATTTTTAATTAAATTGACCATCAAGTAAAAAGAAAACCAGAAACAAAAACTATTCACATCACTTACAGCATTCAAGTGGGCATGGAAGTGTAATATATATTCAATTCCACATCCCAACCAACAGACAATTAAAAAAAAATAAAAAAAAAATGGGGTGGGGGGTGTATATTTTCGTAGTATAAATTTAATATCTGTTTAATCTTTACAGAACATTCTATATACTTTGCAATCATATTTCCAATTGAAATAACAATAACTCCTGTAGAAAACACAAGCCTTTGATAATCACACCTGTGGATTTGGATTACATTATGTGATGTCGTCCTGCAAGGTGGTATATACACTTGTCGGTCTGAACATCAAAGGGCTTTGATGTGAATGCCGAGTTTGGGATTATTTTTATGGAATTTAACTAGTAAGTCACTTAAAGTGTGTAACACTATTATCACGTGGCCATTTCAATAGGCATCAATCAATACTAACGTACCGGAAGAATGCACGTACTGTGAGATAGAGCATTAATGGATTAGCTCCATAAAGGATGGATTGTGTGAAAACTATTGGACATTTAAATCGGGTTTTAAACAGGTGTGAGGAAAAAATTGTGTTTGCTGGAATTTAAATGGGAGGTTGCTTTACAGGTATTGTTTGTTAATTGATTGACTTGAAAATTAGGGCGACATTAATTTCTCCTTTCTCTAAAAAAAAAAAGCGACATCAGCCTACTTTCGGCGAATTTTTCGCCCAAGTCGCCCTCTTGGCTGACCCCTGTAAGTAATGATAAACTATTGCTTTTATCAGAATACATGTGCAACAAAATAGAATATTGTCTATTATTCATGAACAATGCAAAACCAACAAGAAATGTTAATATTTAAGAAACTAGGAAATATTTTCAGATAACTGATATGAAACTATAATAAATATTTCAAGATTTGTCTTTGCACTTACTCGGTCATAGGGGCACTCCATGTCGGCTGTTGTTGTTGTTCTTGCTGTAGTGAAAGTGCCACCAGATAACTTCAAGAGAAAATAATTTAACTAAATAAACATTGAAAACAAAAATCCATTTACTTTTGCAGCAATGACATTAAATTATTTGATGTTTACAGCAATTTTTTAACCAAACATGTTCAGAAATTTTGCAATTATCAGAAACAAACTGATGAACTGAGCTGAAAGGTTTAAAAGAACCAATTTGAGTCAAACATGTCAGGTAACTCCGCTTATTCTGGAGTAATTTAGACAATTACCAAATGTGGCTAAGATACTAAATTGACAGAAAATTTAATGAAATTGTGTTAAGACTGAGGAAACTATTCGAAGGCGAAACCAACAATGGTATACTGATTGATTGACTGACCCAGATAAGAAAATTTATTTTCCTGGCACTTTAATGAAGTGCACAAAATGCAGAATAAATGGTGCTTATATGATGTCATTCTTAAACATCATAGAAGCAAATTTCACCATACTTTAAACAAACAATTTATAATTGCTAGTAAGAAGTACATAGTCATAATACTGTACATGCTTGAGGACAATCAATTCACAGTTTGATTTATTACAATACTGTCAATAAATATACAACCTCCTTGCAAACAATATCCAATGACTCACTCTTGATCTATTTGTTCCTCACTGTTCAGTGGGACACTGGAAGGTTCCATTTGCAGTGGAGGGGGTTCAGGTTTTGTGTACGTTCTGAAGTTAGAGTCCACAAAGTGGCAATCCCCCTCCACATTAGTGAGCGTCTCCCATACCACATTGGCCTCGTGCAGAAAGCCTTGGTCTGTGACTAGTTGAAGGAGTTCGTCCTGGAAAATATACCACAGCGTATGGCTAGTGAAAATAGCAGGAAAGAAAATACCAGTTATAGAAACACAGTCTCTTCAAATCATGCTTTTAAGCAGCAATCAAAGAAGAATTGTTAACTTTTTTCAACCACACTGTTTTGCTCAATGTTTCTGCAGTGTTCAATAATGAACACTTCACAATGGGTCGCTGTACAAATGTTCTCCTAAAAGATCAAAGAATTCAAGAAGAACCAAGGAGATCTGTAGTTCATGATTTTTGTTACATGGAAGACACTTCACCTTACCAAGATAAGCGATGTGCCTTAACCATTTGGAAACTGGTATTGATTTCAGATTTATATCTGTGTTGTTTCTAGCCATTCCCATTAAAATTAGTTTTTGACTATTATACAGTTAAGGTAAGCAGACGTATTTTTAAACCGAAAGTTTTGTAGTTGCAATTGTTACAGTGAGTG
>VMBQ01005284.1:50864-64416 GCA_007657795.1 Dreissena rostriformis
AGGAAAACTGCCCCGCCCACTGGCGGCCATGTTTTTCAACGGACCGGAACCACTTTTGAACTCAACCAACATATCATTAAGATAAACATTTTGACAAAGTTACATGAAGATTGGGCATGAAATGTGACTTCTACAGTGTTTACAAGGTTTTTCTTTTTTTTTACGTAGTGACCTAGTTTTTGACCCAGCATGACCCTGTTTCGAACTCCATCGAGGTATCATTGGGACAAATCTTCTGACCAAGTTTCATGAAGATCGGACAAGAAATGTGGCCTCCAGAGTGTTTACAAGGTTTCTTTACAGCCAAATAAGGAAAACTGCCCCACCCACTGGCAGCCATGTTTTTCCACAGACCGGAACCACTTTTGAACTCAACCAACATATCATTAAGACAAACATTTTGACAAAGTTATACGAAGATTGGGCATGAAATGTGACTTCTACAGTGTTTACAAGGTTTTTCTTTTTTTGACCTAGTGACCTAGTTTTTGACCCAGCATGACCCAGTTTTGAACTCGATCGCGGTATCATTGGGACAAATCTTCTGACCAAGTTTCATGAAGATCGGACAAGAAATGTGGCCTCTAGAGTGTTTACAAACCAATGTGGACAACGGACGTACGGACAAAGACCGATCCTAAAAGCTCACGTGAGCAATCAGGTGAGCTAAAGAACAAGTTCAATGTAAAAATGAAAATCAGCATGAATCTCAATAAGGAACAACAATTTTTTATAAGTTTTTAACCAAATAAACGGGTGAAATAATTGTAAAATGAATGTTTATGCTATTTTTTTTAAATCTCAAGGGCTCTCAAGACTTGATTTTCCAGCAATTTGGTTATTTTATGAAGTGAAAAATCCTAAATTCAAGGATACTGGACCCAATCCCAAAACGGCCATTACAATCAACTATAATTCATACAGTACAGCAAATTGTTGAAGGTCACAAGTGCCTCCAATAAGCAAGCTGTGCTAAAGTGATCAAACAAAATTCTGACTGCATCAAAACTGTTACTAAAAAGTTCCATCAGATCGCAGTGAACATAAATTAATGATTTTCTGGTTTGGCCTTAATTGGGAACAATGTTTAACTTTCCATCATTAACACTATAAGTGACTAAACAACAGATCTCACAATGTATGAAGTACTTGTTTCCTTAATTGTCAATAAACCATCTCGAGAAAGGAAATAAAAGCGGATTAAAGATCCGAAGATTAGAGGGGAGTGCATGTTAACATTTACATTTTAACAGTTTGTTGGTAATTCAGATTGAATTGAAATCGTGATACAGTGAAGAAGCATGAATTTTTTCCAGAACATTTTGCTCATGAAAAGATCAGAAAGATGGAAGTGTTGCAATTTTACATTGTGGTAAATGAGATTTAGTGTTGTTCAAATATACATGTACATGAGTGACTTGCATGAAACTCTCGCACTTAGCTGAAGTACAAGGAAGAAACTAGTGAATACTGAGCACTAGAAACTACTCAATAATGGAGGAAACTTTTGTTTGGTTTCAACTGACTTTGCTTTTATCTGGGATTCAAACAGGTAAACTTAGTTGTTAATGTCATAAGCAATATATATTTGCCTAAAAAGGTAATATGTAACAATAATTGTCTTAATGGCAAGTATTTTTGATTAGCAAGTATGTTTGGGTGGCAAGTATGAATGAAACCATTTGTAAATATCTTATAGTATATTTTATTTATTAGAAATGAAAATAATGTGAAGTGACTTTTTTTCAAGTGGAATTATTGATTGTGAAAAAAACATAGCAATAATATAACACTTCAGTACTGATTTAAAACAAGACGGCCAAGATGGCCCTAGAACGCTCACCTGTGAAATGAGCTTGCCAAGTGGCATGATTTGAACAATCTTTGTCACATATCAAATATCAAAGTTGCGTTCTTTGTGGTTAAAGATAAACAAGGTTTTTCAAGCTTTGACCTGGTCCATGTTTTTCAACTGACCGGAACCACTTTTGAACTCAACCAACATATCATTAAGGCAAACATTTTGACAAAGTGACATGAAGATTGGTCATGAAATGTGACTTCTAGAGTGTTTACAAGGTTTTTCTTTTTTTTGACCTAGTTTTTGACCCAGCATGACCCAGTTTCGAACTCCATCGAGGTATCATTGGGACAAATCTTCTGACCAAGTTCCATGAAGATCGGACAAGAAATGTGGCCTTTAGAGTGTTAACAAGGTTTCTCTATAGCCAAATAAGGAAAACNGGCCTCTAGTGTGTTTACAAACCAATGTGAACAACGGACGGACGACAAAAGAACGATCCTAAAAGCTCACCTGAGCAATCAGGTGAGCTAAAAAAAAGCAACTGGAAATTCACTGCAGTATCATCTACTAATTAACCAAAACAAATGTAGCATACCACCATTCTGGTTTATTTATTTAATATGCACATTTTCACAATATGGGAAGGTAATGAGCAAATTAATTAATAATTTGTATAACACATACACCAAACATACCGATAAATGTTTGTGTGATGTTTTTGTAATCTAGTTTCCCAGTTTCAAAAAATCCTTTGTTTATTTCCCAAAGCTGCACTTATTTATGATAAGATGCTAAGTGTTGACAAAATGATGGTATTTAAACAAGGCATTTTAACTAGCTTTGTACATGTATAATCACTTGAAAAGTCATGTCACCAATAGCTTCGTCAAAGACAGCACTCCACTACCAAGTTAATGTTGTTGGGTTAAGAACAGGATCTGTATATGAATCTCATAGAAAATAAAATGGAAGAACATGTTTTTGAAATTAAAGTATTTATTTTTTAATTTGTATACATGTGTTAGTTTTAAATTATTTCTGTAACCATAGCAAACGCAAGTACAGGTACATTTTTGTATATCAGTTTACCAAGAAAAGTGTGAGCAGGTCAACTGACTGCCGCAACATCACTAAAATACTGTTGATAACTGCAACAATTTCTATTAAACAAACTATGATGCCTTTCACATAACAGCCTGGACAAAGGGTAGTGGGGGCCATTGCTACAGTGCCAGTCAGGCTCATTGCTCTGAGTCCTGGAGCAAACTGTGGACCGCACAACACACCAGGCAGTACCGGGACATCTGCAGGTATGACCATACCTTAGCATTCCACAAACTGATTGGCATGAATTAGTGTGGGTATTGACATTATGATAGAAACAATGATTTCAATAGACCCCAAAACCTGGTTTTTATATGCATGCGAGCAAATTGAAACTTATTAATTTTTTAGTAAAAGCATATCATAAGCCTAATATCGTTTTGATGCATTTTTTAGCCATTAGTAACTTCATAAGTTTATGAACATAATTATATATTGTAATTTTGTTTTGCAATACTCTTAACATTATTAACAGAAAGCAATTATTTGCAGAACATTTAACACATATGCCATTAACAAAATAACTCTGATTTCAATATAGTGATGCCAAAATATTTGTTTTGACTCATACAAAATTAACGACATATTTAATTCTTTGCTTATACAATATAGTGAAATCCCTAGATGGAAAGTTTTTAGTTATATATTTAATATGACAGTGCAGTTCAAGGCACTGCGTCCCAGCCTTGTGAATGCTCTAAAGCACTGTGTAAATAAAGCTCGCCACCATTTACCTTGCACTGACCTTTATGCATGAATATATTAACCCTTTGCATGCTGGGAAATTTGTCGTCTGCTAAAATGTCGTCTGCTGAATTTCTAAAATTAGCATTTTCTTTGATTTTTTTAAAAGAATACTATCAGAATAGCAAACAGTTTGGATCCTGATGAGACGCCACGTTCTGTGGCGTCTCATCTGGATCCAAACTGTTTGCAAAGGCCTTTAAAATCCGNTAAATCTATCTCGGATTTTCCAACAAAGGCCGATTTCCCAACTTTGTGTACAGTTACTAATAATGGCGTCCGCGTGTTTACGAAATTCGAAACACATTCATCTTTAATAACGGTGTCTTGTTGGATAATTACTGGATTTTTTTTTTATTATTTTATTTTTTGGTATGCCCAGTAGCACACTGCTAACGCGGTGTTGCGCGGTGGTCACTGATAAGAACGGAAATCGTCTGCATTTACCGACTAGGCTAAAGTAATACACGCCGCGGGAATTAGCGAACGCGGCGTAACGCCGAGCGTTTTATCGAGTTCACCTCGCTTTCAAACGCCGCGTGAACACTCGCTAGCAGAAAAACTTGGGGAAAACGCGTGGAGTGTACTGTAGTTCACAAGTGCCATGTTAATTTTTACAATAACATCTGAACAATGCATTTCTGAGCTGTTTATTATGCAATATTTCTGTGTGCAGGCACTTTGCGGATATCAACACGTGCACCATGCAGTTCCAGACCCAGTGTCGGTTCAGTGAGGGGGAGACAATTCTGTATCAGACAGACATGGTGCATTACTACACTGGCAAGCCCCACAACTGTCCGCTCATAGGGGGAAGTAAGTAAACTGGGTGGTTGAAATCCAGGGACAGGAAATGATCCAGGGAAAAATAAAAGGGTGGTGCAACCTGCCTATTAAGATTTCCTGTCTTCTGCCTTTTTGGTTAAGCAGACGCAACCATGAAATATTTGAAACTTCCTATACATTTTGTTTTGGGTAATTTTCAAGGATTAAAAAAATCTTACTAATAAACATTTTGATTCATCGCATTAAAAGACAATTTCAAATAATATGTCTGCCTCTACTTAGCAGCACACTGTACTCTTTTTATTCCTTCATCTTTCGTAATTAGGGTTCATACTGGCTTTTGCAATATTGACTGCCTTATCATATTAATGGTATGTGTTGATAAAATACAAGCTAAGGTATTTCATATATCTTTTAATGCTCCTTTTAAGAAGAACAATACGGCAATTCTCACTAACTAAAATACTGCACCAACTTAGTTTAAGTAGGATTCAACTGAATATAATTGAACAGATTATAATATTTTGAAACATCCTTAATTTTCTATTTGTCACTGAACATAATTGTCAAATATCTCAATCAAAAATATGCCATGAAGCCTATTTTAAAGCGGGTAAATAATGTTTCTTACTTTGTGGATTTGTTTTCCAGATATGGAATATAAAGGACAGTATGACACAACACCCAAGTCGGATGCTTGTTACACAGGGATATCTTCACCAATACAAACTCTACTTCTCACCTTAGTTTTGGGAGTGTTCCTTGCAGTATGAGTGCCAATAATACACATTAATAATACCTTCTCATTCAATATTTAAACAAACATTAATGATTATAAAGTTACTGTAGATCTACCATGTATTTTTATCATAATAAGAACAACTTACAAAATATAAAAAAAAACTTCTAAAATGTTAGATACTCCATTATGCTTGCACATTTGAAAGCAGAAGATGTACTTCATAGGCTCTGAAAAGTTTTTTTTCACTCATATAATATATATTCATTAGAAAAATATCATATTTTTTTTAATTTCTGTACATAAATTTTAAACCATGCATGACTGTAGATGCAATTTTACCCTTTTGCAAAATGAATGAAAAATCGTAAAAGTTCATTTAGTCGGATGATGTCTGAAGGCAACAAACAACATTTTGACACATATCACATGGTATATGATTGTAAATACAGGTAGTTTTATTGCCTTGCGACATGTACAGCTAAGAAACATTCAACTCTACAATTTTTTAACACAAAAAGCCATTGTAAAACAAGCAAATTTGTTGAATTGATATCCCCCGCCAATTTAGAGCTTTGTCACAGAAAAAAGCATTTTTTCAAGATACAAAAGGCCATAACTCCGTTATATAGATGGTGTACAATGCCATTTGGTGTGCATCATCCTCTTATCCATATATATACTCATACCAAGTTTCAATGAAATCCGCCAAAGTACTTCCAAGATATGGTTCCGGAAACAAAAAAGCCGGACGGACGGACGGACAACACCAAAACAATATCCCTCCGCCTTTGGCGGGGGATAATTAGCCTAAGGCTTTGATTTTGAATACACGGCTGACAAGATACATCTGTACCAGTTGTGAAAATAAGCAACATTTAACTAATGGATACTTATTCACCAACACAGTGAGCGTCATCATGAGAGTCAACTGTGCCCTCACCTTGCTCCTGTAAAGTGTGGTGAAGTGCTCACCTTGCTCCAGTACAGTGTGGTTAAGTGCTCACCTTGCTCCGGTACAGTGTGGTGAAGTGCTCACCTTGCTTCTGTACAGTGTTGTGAAGTGCTCACCTTGCTTCTGTACAGTGTGGTGAAGTGCTCACCTTGCTCCGGTACAGTGTGGTGAAGTGCTCACCTTGCTCCTGTACAGTGTGGTGAAGTGCTCACCTTGCTCCGGTACAGTNATGTGCAGTATCATGATATCATTTTGTTTATGTTTGTGTATTCCTATTATTTTATAATTATTATTCCTATTATTTTTAATAAGTCAACATGTGCAGTATCATGATATCATTTTGTTTATGTTTGTGTATTCCTATTATTTTATAATTATTATTCCTATTATTTTTAATAAGTCAACATGTGCAGTATCATGATATCATTTTGTTTATGTTTGTGTATTCCTATTATTTTATAATTATTATTCCTATTATTTTTAATAAGTCAACATGTGCAGTATCATGATATCATTTTGTTTATGTTTGTGTATTCCTATTATTTTATAATTATTATTCCTATTATTTTTAATAAGTCAACATGTGCAGTATCATGATATCATTTTGTTTATGTTTGTGTATTCCTATTATTTTATAATTATTATTCCTATTATTTTTAATAAGTCAACATGTGCAGTATCATGATATCATTTTGTTTATGTTTGTGTATTCCTATTATTTTATAATTATTATTCCTATTATTTTTAATAAGTCAACATGTGCAGTATCATGATATCATTTTGTTTATGTTTGTGTATTCCTATTATTTTATAATTATTATTCCTATTATTTTTAATAAGTCAACATGTGTAGTATCATGATATCATTTTGTTTATGTTTGTGTATTCCTATTATTTTATTTTTTAAACACTCAAAATCATAAGCTCAAAATGTTGTTCTCAGGTGAGCTAGAAAGGATAACTGTATATAAACCACATTACTATATTAACATTGTGAATGTAAATGTGTGGAAAATTATTCATCAACAATATACATCTTATAGTCTTTGTTTTTCACTTTAGTCTAATAGTATTGTAGTTTTGTTTGTGTTCTGCCAAAATAAGAATCTTGAACAAACTAGGTTCGTCACAAAGAGTCGAATCAATTTTTAGCAAATAATATTAATCAGCCACATAGACTTAACCCTTTGCATGCTGGGAAATTTGTCGTCTGCTAAAATGTTGTCTGCTAAATTNGCCTTCAAAATCCGGTTCCAGCGCTCAAAGGGTTAATGAAATTCCTGCATCATACATGCAAAGTCATCACACAGTGCTACATGATTCTTACATGTAATTAAAAAAACATGGGTTTTTCCGGTAATGAATGCCTTTATGATGAGCACATACAAAATTTCAGCACAATACCTCCATCCTTTCCAAACTAGGTCTGCATATAAGCTACTTAACCCTTTGAGTGCTGGAACCGGATTTTGAAGGTTTTTGTAAACAGTTTGGATCCAGATGAGACGCCACAGAACGTGGCGTCTCATCAGGATCCAAACTGTTTGCTATTCTGATAGTATTCTTTGAAAAAAATCGAAGAAAATGCTAATTTTAGAAATTCAGCAGACAACATTTAAGCAGACGACAAATTTCCCAGCATGCAAAGGGTTAAGCACAATACTCCCATCCAAACTCAAGTTATGGTGAGGAAACTATTTTGCTATTTTCATTTACTGTGACCTTGACCCAACTTCCCAAGATGCAAACCCATGCCAGGTGTATGTAAGATACAAACATACACAATTTCAGTGAAGTGCATCTATCCAAACTTCAGTTATTGAGTGGAAACTATTGTTCTTGTATAAGGCAAGACACTGCAAGACATATGTATTCAGACACCCTATATGTACTTTTTCTTAACAAACAATTTACAACACATTAGGTGATTTAAAAATATTTTATTTTATTTTTTTTTACAAAACGTGCCTACAAACTATAAACCATTTAGGTTATAGTATATTGTAGATTATAGAGACATAAGTCAATGAATTGAACACAATTCAATTTTGTTGGATACAAAGAATACTTTATGTCATTCTATGTAATTAAAAGTATTGTTGCTGATGCTTAGAGAATCCTTTATTAAGAGAGTTTAATTGATTCTATGCTATGATAATTGGAGTTAAGTTATGTGTTATATTGTAAAACGGATGGTCTTTATAATATAATAATAATTAATCCCCAATAACAAAACCCTGCCCTCTGTGCCTACCCTGTTGGACCTGCTCAGGATCCTCTGATGTCTTCAACGTGATGATTCTTTCCACGAGCTGGTTGTAGCTGAACTTCCCCACAGCCGTGTTGTCCTGCTCGTTCTGCGGATCTACCAGCCAGCCGTGGTACAGCGGTATTTGAAGCAGGTCAAATATGATGCATTCTGGGGTGTACTCAAAGTCACGCACCCTGGAAAATGAGGGAATGGTAACAACGGAATATTGACTTTATGTTTTTTTGTTTTGTTTCTAAATTAGATAAAACAAGAAATGTGTCCGTAGGGCACAGATCCACTCTTGTCATAAAAATCCACTTAAAACTCTGCCTTAGGCTAGTATTCCATCTATCCGCATCCGTATCCTTAATTCCTTATCCATAAAATTATAATACGGACACTATATTCCATTTATCCGCATACGTCGAACGTATCTTGTTTTTTTGGGAAAACTTCTGAACTGGAAATATGTCTGCAAATGAAGAGTTTAACCATTTTTTGTTAATTGGTGCTGCCTTTGTTCCTGCGAAGAAGTGTACACGTAAACGAAAGCACAGGTGGTGGGCACGTGCAAAAATTACTCCTATAAATATGAGGTCTTTTTATTTGAAGTGATAATAGACTCCCGATATGCAGTACTGCGTTCGTTATACAATTCAGGATAATTTTTCACGAATAAAATTAGTTATTCAGTCGATTGTTGAGATGACAGCTTTCCCTCATCGTGCTTAATGCCGTCCGTATCTTGTCCGCATCCGCATAAGAACGCTCAACTTGTGCGTTCTTTTGCGGATGCCTATTGCGTGTGCGGATATGCGGATGGAATAAGCGCAGTGCATTTCAACTGGTTCTATTTGTTTGCGGATGCGGGTATGCAGATATGGAAAGATGGAATACTAGCCTAAGTCACAAACAAGCTGTTAATGGCAAAATGTGACTTTTGATCTCAGAGGAGAGACAGGTTTAACACACAAAATGCTGTCTGCTCATGGTGGTCATTAAAGGTAGGTTATTTTAAAATAGCATAATGATAGGTTACAGTCAAGAGAAGCTGTTTTATGGCCGAATTATACCTTCTTAGTGTAACCTTGACCTTTGAGGTAGGAAGAGGGGTGTTTCAAATGACATGTCATCTTGTGATGATTGACATTTATGGCAAGTTATTAAACAAAATCAATATATGGCTAAGTCACGGTTGAAACAGGGAACTTCAGACAAAAGAACGGACAGACAGTCCGACTACAAATTTGACTGCTATCTGCTGTATAACATGACATGTAAAAGATAATTTATAATTATTATCATAAAATTATTAAACAATTTGTTCTTAATCATTAAACTAATCAGTGAACCACAAACTCACACAAAAACCACCTACCCAGTGAATTTAACGTTGACGTCCAAGCCAGTCTGCAGCTTGTACATGACTGCCATTGCATCTCCCATGTTCTGTTCAAAGTTGAGACGTGATGGCGTGGACACACCCTGAAAGTGAGACGATGAAGAATTAAGACACCTGGGCTCATTGTGGCACACCCATCCAAATATGACTCTATTATATATTGTTGGTATATTACATTTATTGTTAGCATAACAAAAAAGGCTTAATGTATATAAACAAAATTCTATATAGATTCACTGTTTCTGAACTCCTTCTGTATTTTAGACTTAACAATTTTAACACAAAACCAAACTATAGANACTTCCCAAGATGCAAACCCATGCCAGGTGTATGTAAGATACAAACATACACAATTTCAGTGAAGTGCATCTATCCAAACTTCAGTTATTGAGTGGAAACTATTGTTCTTGTATAAGGCAAGACACTGCAAGACATATGTATTCAGACACCCTATATGTACTTTTTCTTAACAAACAATTTACAACACATTAGGTGATTTAAAAATATTTTATTTTATTTTTTTTTACAAAACGTGCCTACAAACTATAAACCATTTAGGTTATAGTATATTGTAGATTATAGAGACATAAGTCAATGAATTGAACACAATTCAATTTTGTTGGATACAAAGAATACTTTATGTCATTCTATGTAATTAAAAGTATTGTTGCTGATGCTTAGAGAATCCTTTATTAAGAGAGTTTAATTGATTCTATGCTATGATAATTGGAGTTAAGTTATGTGTTATATTGTAAAACGGATGGTCTTTATAATATAATAATAATTAATCCCCAATAACAAAACCCTGCCCTCTGTGCCTACCCTGTTGGACCTGCTCAGGATCCTCTGATGTCTTCAACGTGATGATTCTTTCCACGAGCTGGTTGTAGCTGAACTTCCCCACAGCCGTGTTGTCCTGCTCGTTCTGCGGATCTACCAGCCAGCCGTGGTACAGCGGTATTTGAAGCAGGTCAAATATGATGCATTCTGGGGTGTACTCAAAGTCACGCACCCTGGAAAATGAGGGAATGGTAACAGCGGAATATTGACTTTATGTTTTTTTGTTTTGTTTTTAAATAAGATAAAACAAGAAATGTGTCCATAGGGCACAGATCAACTCTTGTCATAAAAATCCACTTAAAACTCTGCCTTAGGCTAGTATTCCATCTATCCGCATCCGTATCCTTAATTCATTATCCATAAAATTATAATACGGACGCTATATTCCATTTATCCGCATACGTCGAACGTATCTTGTTTTTTTGGGAAAACTTCTGAACTGAAAATATGTCTGCAGATGAAGAGTTTAACCATTTTTTGTTAATTGGTGCTGCCATTGTTCCTGCGAAGAAGTGTACACGTAAACAAAAGCACAGATGGTGGGCACGTGCAAAAATTACTCCTATAAATATGAGGTCTTATTATTTGAAGTGATAATAGACTCCTGATATGCAGTACTGGGTTCGTTATACAATTCAGGATAATTTTTCACGAATAAAATTAGTTATTCAGTCGATTGTTGAGATGACAGCTTTCCCTCATCGTGCTTAATGCCGTCCGTATCTTGTCCGCATCCGCATAAGAACGCTCAACTTGTGCGTTCTTTTGCGGATGCCTATTGCGTGTGCGGATATGCGGATGGAATAAGCGCAGTGCATTTCAACTGGTTCTATTTGTTTGCGGATGCGGGTATGCAGATATGGAAAGATGGAATACTAGCCTAAGTCACAAACAAGCTGTTAATGGCAAAATGTGACTTTTGATCTCAGAGGAGAGACAGGTTTAACACACAAAATGCTGTCTGCTCATGGTGGTCATTAAAGGTAGGTTATTTTAAAATAGCATAATGATAGGTTACAGTCAAGAGAAGCTGTTTTATGGCCGAATTATACCTTCTTAGTGTAACCTTGACCTTTGAGGTAGGAAGAGGGGTGTTTCAAATGACATGTCATCTTGTGATGATTGACATTTATGGCAAGTTATTAAACAAAATCAATATATGGCTAAGTCACGGTTGAAACAGGGAACTTCAGACAAAAGAACGGACAGACAGTCCGACTACAAATTTGACTGCTATCTGCTGTATAACATGACATGTAAAAGATAATTTATAATTATTATCATAAAATTATTAAACAATTTGTTCTTAATCATTAAACTAATCAGTGAACCACAAACTCACACAAAAACCACCTACCCAGTGAATTTAACGTTGACGTCCAAGCCAGTCTGCAGCTTGTACATGACTGCCATTGCATCTCCCATGTTCTGTTCAAAGTTGAGACGTGATGGCGTGGACACACCCTGAAAGTGAGACGATGAAGAATTAAGACACCTGGGCTCATTGTGGCACACCCATCCAAATATGACTCTATTATATATTGTTGGTATATTACATTTATTGTTAGCATAACAAAAAAGGCTTAATGTATATAAACAAAATTCTATATAGATTCACTGTTTCTGAACTCCTTCTGTATTTTAGACTTAACAATTTTAACACAAAACCAAACTATAGATTTTCTTCTTCCTACTGAAAAAGTATACAATATTAAAATATATGTCATAACAAGCAAGAATTCCCATTCAAAACGCGGCTTGGTTACATCATTATTTAACAAGCAAATTCGTTGAATTGATATCCCCCGCCAAACTAGAGCTTTGTCAGAGATACAAAGGGCCATAACTCCTTTATTAACAGATGGTGTACAATTCCATTTAGCGAGCATCATCCTCTTATCCATATATATACTCATACCAAGTGAATGAAATCCGCCAAAGCACTTCCAAGATATGGCTCTGGACACAAAAGTGCCGGACGGTCGGACAACGCCAAATCAATATCCCTCCGCCTTTGGCGGGGGATAATTACCAAAGCAATGTGTGTTTGTTTGTCAAACTTGACGCCCAATCTCAAAAGTCCCAAATGACTGCTTAAAATTACCGATTAAAGGTTTCAAAAAATATATATTTTTTTATAAATAGATTTAAACATTCAGTTCATTTTTCTATCCAGCACTATAAGTTGCACCATTTTTATTCTCAATCATATAGTATTTGGTAGCAATTTTGTTTTTTTAAATCCCAATTTTAGTAATAAAATAAACAAGAGCACCGTCGAGCGGATGCCAACGCTTGGCTGTGGGTGCTTGGATTTATTTTTTTTACCTTTGACCATGAAAAAAAAAGTTTTTTTGACCTTTGAACTTAAAGGATGACCTTGACCTTTCACCACTCAAAATCAGGGCTCCCCCTGGCTCAAAAATTTCTGTAGCCAACATTTTAGCCAAATGGAATTTTTTGTAGCCAAATTTTAGAAACTGTAGCCAAAGTTTTAGCCAAGCATTCGAGACTGTCTGTTTAAGTCTAGGGGTGTGTGAGCCTAAATAACTACCATATGAAGCTTTAATATATTAATTACTTTCATCATATTGGGAAAAAATAAAGCATTATTAATATGATTATAAATACAAGAATGAAAATTGTTTTTAAGTGCATGTTTGACTGCATTTCAAAATGTATGTTATAAAGTGCTGCTTAAATTTCTTCTTACAACCAAGATAATGTTTCGTGAATATCTTTTCACATGCATATACAACCTGCAATAGCCAATAGTCTATACATTCTTAAATGCACACTTTAAACATAGCCTCTTTCAATGTATTTAATTTAATACAGTATAATGACTTTTTTGTGTTCTAAGTGTTCTTGTTGTGTTAATTATGTATTAAACTGAGTTAAATTAATTAATTTTAATTGTTAACCTT
>VMBQ01005285.1:0-70398 GCA_007657795.1 Dreissena rostriformis
CTGCTGCTGTTACTTGTGTTACTGTTGCTGTTGTTATTGTTGCTGTTGTAACTGTTCATGTGGTTACTGTTGCTATTGTTACTGTTGCTGTTGTTACTGTTGCTGTTGTTACTGTTGTTGTAATTACTGTTGCTTTTGTTTCTGTTGATGTTGTTACTGTTGATGTTGCTACTGTTGTTATTGTTTCTGCTGTTGTTGCTACTGTTGCTGTTGTTACTGCTGCTGTTGTTACTTGTGTTATTGTTGCTGTTGTTATTGTTGCTGTTGTTACTGTTGATGTTGTTACTGTTGCTGTTGTTACTGTTGCTATTATTTCTGTTAGTATTGTTTCTGTTGCTGTTGTTACAGTAGCTGTTGTTACTGTTGCTGTTTTTAATGTTGCTGTTTTTAATGTTGCTGTTGTTAATCTTGCTGTTGTTAATGTTGCTGTTGCAACTGTTGCTGTTGTTACTGTTGCAGTCGTTACTGTTGCTGTTGCTTCTGTTGTTGTTATAATAATTGTTGTTGTAACTGTTGATGTTGTTATTGTTGCTGGTGTGTCTGTTGCTAATGTTAATGTTGCTGTTGTTACTGTTGATATTGTTACTGTTGCTGTTGTTACTGTTAATGTTGTTACTGTTGCTGTTGTTACTGTTGTTGTTGTTACAGTTGCTGTTGTTACTGTTTTTGTTGTCACTCTTGCTGTTGTTATGGTTGCTGGTGTTACTGTTGCTGTTGTTACTGTTGCTGTTGCTACTGTTGATGTTGTTAATGTTGTTGTTGTTACTGTTGTTGTTATTACTGTTGATTTTGTTCATGATGTTGTAGTTACTGTTTCTGTTGTTACTGTTGCTGTTGTTACTGTTGTTGTTGTTACTGTTGATGTTTTAATTGTGTTACTGTTGTTGTTGTTACTGTTGCTGTTGTAAGTGTTGTTGTTGGTACTGTTGCTGTAGTTACTGTTGCTGCTGTTACAGTTGCTGTTGTTTCTGTTATCGTTGTCACTCTTGTTGTTGCTATTGTTAGTGTTGTTACTGCTGCTGTTGTTACAGTTGCTGTTGTGACTGTTGCTGTTGTTACTGTTGCTGTTGTTACTGTTGCTGTTGTTACTGTTGCTATTGTTACTGTTGCTTTTTTTTGTCTTGCTGTTGTTACTCTTGCTGTTTTAATTTATGAGTTTGTTACTGTTGTTGTTGTTACAGTTGCTTTTGTTACTATTGTTGTTTTCACTCTTGCAGTTGTTTTCACTCTTGCTGTTGTAACTGTTGCTGTTGTTACTGTTGCTACTGTTACTGTTGTTGTTGTTACTGTTGCTATTGTTACTGTTCCTGTTGTTACAGTTGTTGTTGTTACTGTTGTTGTTGTTACTGTTGCTTTTGTTACTGTTTCTGTTGCTTCTGTTGTTGTTACTGTTGCTGTTGTTACTGTTGCTGTTGTTACTGTTGCTGTTGTTACTGTTGTTGTTGCTTCTGTTGTTATTGTTACTGTTGCTGATATTATTGTTGCTTTTGTTCCTGTTGTTGTTACTTTTGCTGTTGTTACTGTTGATGTTATTAATGTTGCTGTTGTTTCTGTTGATGTTGTTAAAGTTGCTGTTGTTACTGTTGTTGTTGTTACTGTTGCTGTTGTTACTGATGCTGTTGTTACTGTTATTATTGTTGTTGTTAATGTTGCTTTTGTTACAGTTGCTGTTGTTCCTGTTGCTGTTGTTAATGTTTCTGGTGTCACTGTTGCTGTTGTTACTGTTGCTGTTGCTAATGTTACTGTTGTTACTGTTGCTGTTGTTACTATGGTTGTTATCACTGTTGCTGTTATTTATGTGGTTGTTGTTACTGTTGCTGTTGTAACAGTTACTGTTGCTGTTGTTACAGTTGTTGTTGTAACTTTTGTTGTTGTCACTGTTGCTGTTGTTACTGTTGCTGTTGTTTCTGTTGTTTATGTTGTTGTTGTTACTGTTGATGTTGTTACTGTTGTTACTGTTGCTGTTGTTAATGTTGTTGTTGTTACTGTTGCTGTTGTTACTGTTGCTGTTGTTACTGTTGCTGTTGTTACTGTTGCTGTTGTTAACGTTTTTGTCATTACTGTTGTTGTTGATACTGTTGTTACTGTTGTTGTTGTTACTGTTGATGTTGTAACTGTTGCTGTTGTTCCTGTTGCTGTTGTTAATGTTGTTGTTGTCACTGTTGCTGTTCTTATCGTTGCTCTTGCTAATGTTACTGTTGTTACTGTTGCTGTTATTACTGTGGTTGTTGTCACTGTTACTGTTGTTACTGTGTTTGTTGTTACTGTTGTTGTTGTTACAGTTACTGTTGCTGTTGTTACAGTTGCTGTTTTAACTGTTGTTGTTGTCACTGTTGCTGTTGTTACTGTAGCTGTTGTTATTGTTGTTTATGTTGTTGTTTTTACTGTTGATGTTTTTATTGTTACTGTTGTTTTTGTTACTGCTGCTGTTGTTACTGTTGCTGTTGTTACTGTTGCTGTTGTTACTGTTGCTGTTTTTACTGTTGCTGTTGTTACTCTTGCTGTATTTAATGTTGTTGTTTTTACTGTTGTTACTGTTGTTGTTGATACTGTTGTTACTGTTGTAGTTGTAACTGTTGCTGTTGTTGATTTTGCTGCTGTTACAGTTGCTGTTGCTACTTTTGCTTCTGTTACAGTTGTTGTTGTTGGTGTTACTGCTGTTACTGTTGCTGTTGTTACTGTTGTTACAGCTTTGTGTAGTGGTTACGTACGAAAGTATACGCAGCTTCGTTTTTTGCTGGAGATTTTTTGTGCAGTCGGAGCACTACCGGCCTACATTCTTCCGCCGCAAATGTTTTAACGTCTCACTAGTTGGCCGTTTAATTGGTTTTTACAAGAATAAACTCTCTTAAGACCGCCAAACCTATAATGCAAGTAATGCTTCTTTGAAGGTCTATAAAGGTATATGCCTTTAAAAAGGCTCTCGATCATTCTGGTCTCTGGATTTAGTATGATGTCCACAACTATATGTGGTGATATCCGGCTTCGTAAGCCGAAAATAAACGTGTCGCTGAAGAGTTACCGCCGCACACCCACGCTCCGCGAGAATCTTCCCCGCGTTCAGGCTTCGCGAGCTCGGTAGCCCGGCCCGCGCGACAAGGCCCGCGAGAACACCCCTACCGTTAGCGAGTCCCGGCAACACTAGCCGTTCACCCGCGCTCCGCAAGAATCAGCCCGGCGATCATGCCTCGCGAGCTGGGTAGCCCGGCCCGTGCGACTAGGCCCACGAGAACACCCCTACCGTTAGCAAGTACCGGCAACACTAGCCGTTCACCAGCGCTCCGCAAGAATCAGCCCGGCGATCATGCCTCGCAAGCTGGGTAGCCCGGCCCGTGCGACTAGGCCCACAAGACAATCCCTACCTTAAGAGAGTCGCGGCTGCTCACGCCGTTCACCCGCTTTACGAAAATAAGCCCTACGTTCAGACCTCGCGAGCTCGGTTTCCCGTCCCGCAACTAGGCCCGTGAGCACGCCCCATACCATATGCGATTCCCCGCCATTCCCTCCGTTCATGCGCGCTTCGCGAAATTCGGCCCAATGTTCAGGCCTTCCGAGCTCGTAAACCCGTCCCACGCGACTAGGCCAGCGAGACCACCCCTTCCTAAAGCGAGTCTATGTTACTCCTGCTGCTCAACCGCGCTCCGCGAAAATCAAATCGATGTCCCTGCTCTCAAACACCGGCCTGGGAGAGTAAGCTCGACGACAGTCCCGCTGTACGAGAGAAAACAGTTTCTCCCATATATATAGGAATGCATTCGTCTCCAGTGGTACAGTCGCACACGGGGCTCTACCCACTCGTCGGGCATGTCGATCTTGCCGATACAATGAAATCGCAGCCACCGATCGATTCTCGTCCGAGAACAGGCCTACATAATCCACCGTTGAGACGAGGCCCTCCGGTCACGTTCGCTAGACTGGCCCGCCGTTTTCGGCTGGTCGTTCGTGAAACAAATATAAATTAATTATAATTTATGCATGTGCATTGTTCGTTTACATTTTGTTGCAAAGTAAATTGTTTACAGCGAGCAGGCGGTTGAGAATCACTTATCGTGTTATATAATGCGCCTAACATCCATCTGCATCCATGAATATAACAATGCTGATGATGATGATGATAAAGCGAACTCTTAATAAATTCTTTCATGGGACCTATCACAACTATGATGTTAAGATGGACAGTACGTTCCTCCACGATAACACAAGGGAGGCTACTACTAACGACAAGTTGTACCCTAACAATAGTTGAACCGTTTGGTTGACTTGTTTCCAGCTTGGCGGTTCCCTGCTTTATATGAAAATGCGTTGTAAAAGGCTAATTGCGATTCGTCAACTTGTATTCTGTACAATTGTATAGTGCACACTTGTTAGATGCTGACTTGTGGCAGATTACTAAAACTGAACCTACAAATTAGAAAATATTCAAGATGTTAATGTCGTTTTTCGTCCACTTACTTTCAGATAGATCTATTATCTTTTATTAATTATTATGCTTTACCATATTACAGTATGTAAATCTAATGTTTGTTCGCTCCAGAGTAAACCATTTTATCCAACGCAAGCTAATTAACTATATTGATATATATATACGAGTTACCCGTCACACAAGAGTTAGCTTTCATGTAAATTATTCTCCCGCATGGGGCGCTGAACCATAGTATATGATTGGCTGAAATTCCACTTGCGTTCTTTTATGCTGTTGTCTCATTGCTGAGTAAGTGCATTCATTGCTTATTAAGAAATTTATTTTAAAAACCCGCCCACCTCCCTGTGCCGTTATATAATGAACATCGATACTCGCCATTTCGTAATATATTTTCAGCCATTGTTTCCATGTCTTCGTGCTATCTTCGCCTGTCGTCGTCAAGGCTGATCAGAGACTGATGGAATATGGTATCGACTTCCGGTGCCAGAGTGATGTTTGTGTTAAGAACTGTATCAGAGACTTCCGTTATCGGGGTCTTAATTAATTTCACAAATATGTCTTAAAGTGGCATGATCCTATTATAACACATCCTTCCGGTGTTGGGGGATATAAGCTATCATAATTGTATGATACTATTTTTGTTCATGTATTATTTGTTAAACAACATAACTATGCATTTGTTGTTTAAACTCAGCCTTGACAGATATTTTTGCCAAACTTAAATAATAAATTAATTCCAAACTTATTGGGCTTGTCGTTGGATAATAAGATGTAGACTTTATATATATGCGCTTCATTTTCAGATCTGTAGTTTAAGAAGTTGCATGTGTGTATTTAACATTTAAACATGTTGAAGTTAAAAAACCGGAAATGAACTTCAATTACCACGTGCAATTCTTCACATGTGTACTGTGGACATCGATCGTATTAAAATGACTATGTCTCTATGTTTATAATTGATTTATTTGCAAATCGATTTTTTTACAATCGGAAATACACCGTTTTACACTTAACAATTGTACAAATCGGATATTTGAATGTTGTATTAAAGCATTTATAAAATGCTCTTTTAAACACATGAGATGAATATTCAACACGTGCAACTTTTCTCTTGATAAAATAGTATTGGCGGGCTTTCACTTCCATATACATGTGCACATGTTTGAGGAAAGTTTTATGAGCGTGTATGTCTGTTAGTTTTCAAATCGATATTTAAACAAGAATAATACTAATACGAAACGCGCAATTCCGTATTCTTTGATAAAAAAGTAAAATTAGATATAAACGATTATTTAATATACTATGCGACTGATCGATCTGAAAGTACGGAACATAACTGTCCAATATTGAATGCAATTACCATTGCTAAGTATGGGAATTAAGACTATTCAACAATATAATTCTCCGAACATTGTATTGCATGTTGATCGTGAATCTATTGTATCTCATACATATATAAAGCAGATAAAACGGTTTACATGTATACCCTTTATTTGTATTATGTTATTACACGATTTGGTCAATCAAAGACTTTCGAGTCACGACTTAAATTGTGTAGTGACATATGTTATTTGCTGGTGAACATAAAACAATCTCCTTCATATGTTGCGCTATTCTTTCTTGAGGATAACAATGTATGAGGTTGGTGAACAAAACATCTTCATGATTACACACCAATGTTGAAATGAAATGCATATTGCAAAATGGAAACGTTTAGCTGTCACAATTTCTGACATAATTATGTGAGCGTCAAAGAGAAAAAACATTTAACAGTACAGTTAGTGGTACATACACGGTAGGCCCTTGATAGCGTAAGTGCAATTGTTGATCATATTGCAGTCTCACAATGCACTTCTATTACTTCTTACATTAAAGATGGATACACTTTTAAATTCCCGTAAAATAAATCAGTCAAAGATATCCTTTCTGCTATCTGATACTGTCTCGAAAATTCTATTTTTAAGAAGGTCATGACTTTAATAGCTCTGCCTGCTGATGAATCGACAGATGAGGCACACAGGTCACACTTTGCCATCATATATAGCTTTCTTGAGAATTACACAGTCGCAGATCATTTTATTATACTGGTTAATGTACAAATCAGTGAAGCTGCCACTATTATGAAAACAATATAAAACGTTTTGATCTCAAAGGCACTTACATTCCCAGGATGGGGTAAGTTGGATTCGGCGATTCAAAAATTTGAACATTTATGTCATTTCTGTAATATTAATGCATTGCAAAATGAAATGAATTGATGATGGAATCCTATTTTGTGTATTGATTGTTATTGAACAATACATTCCATGCATAATGTATTTATAAATCAGAGCATGCACTATACAGTTTTAGTAACTAAATGTATAATTGTGTGCCACAACAACGCTAAATGAATTTATCTAACCCGCATTGTCTTGACGATCTCAGCAATCTTATAAATCTATTGACGGGCATGAGATGTGTCTCTACAGCTACAAATAAAGTTTTTTTCAGGAAATACTCTCCAATTCAAAATCTAATTTCAGGCGTGTTTTAAAGTAAAAAATTGATTTCTCATTGTAGTTTCCAAAATTCACAAAAGAACACAATTAACTCCGTGTGGGAGAATAAATAAACGGTAAACTTATTTAAGTGCGATCTTCCTGCAATGCTTTCAAAAGGTTAATGAAATCATCAGATATGTATATCGTTATTATATCCTCAAAAAGCAGCTCGAAGCAGTTGTGTTTAAACCGCGAGGGTAATCTAACAACGGAGTTACTGACGACATTCATTCGCCTTTTCATTTAGGATCGACTTTCACGTCTATTTTCGGATTTGGCAAATAAAAAAACGAATCCGAGATGCTGTCTAGACCTAAAACATCAGAACAGTGCAACACATGCTAAAAACGTTTCTGTTAGAAATTCATTTTCCTCTGATGTAACTTTAATCGACTATCGGAAATACTTAAGTTGTTAGCGTGACATGCATATATCGATACTAAAATTGGTTATATTTATTAAAGCCCATCATTCTGCGCAGTTCAAACGCACGCTGGTGTGGTAAAACGTTAAAGCCCACTGACTAATCTCGGTAGTTAATAAGAGCATAGTATTATTAAGTGGGACGCAGTTCTCGATACTCTGATGTCAAAGATTAAAAAATGGCTGCATGTGTATGGTCGGTGATTCTGTATACAATACAAGGTATGTGGTTGATTATATACAAATGCAGTGCTCCAGCTTGGTTAAAAAATGACAGGGGGCTCTGTTGTCAAAAGGGCTCATCAGCGCACACGGTCATATATATAAGACTATACTATGTTATGTTCGATTCAAAGTTATAAACAATTTTACACTATTTCACACCCTCCCATCGTACATGTTTTGCTTGTAAAGCAATACTTTCCGGATTTGTGTTATGTTTTAGTTTTCTCTGGGTTTACGGACATATTCAACCCAAATCAACGTCGAATCTGTGATTAAATAGCTTTAACAGAGCGACGGTCAGAGAAGGTGTACACTGTAAGGTTGAGGGCGCAAGGATCCTGTGTGTTTGACTGTGCTTAATATCTAATATTATAAGTTAAACGTAACATAAGCGGTCACACCAAAACTAGTATAATGACACTTGACAATTAAAATTGTGTAGTTCGTACTTGTTACTCATATGCTGTTACGCTTGAAAAATAAATACAAAATCTTACATACGTTTACACATTTATTCAAATAAATGTTTTAATACATTTTTATTAAGAAACTGAAATGGCCGCTTATGTAATCTACGACAGCGATCTTAAATTACTTTCTTTAGTATAAAGAGTACATGTGCGAGAAATATGACATTTTTAAAATATACTTTAACATTTGCACTTTTTTAAGATGTTCAGTTAACCGGCTTCAGTAAAAGGCTAGCCGGTGAATGTTTTTTATAACCGGTTGCATCCCTAAAATTTATAACGTTTACCTCATTTGTTGTAAAAAACATAGTTCTCTGAACATGCGTCTCGACGGTCTCAGGGGACACATATTTAATTTTAAAACGTCCAGCCGGCTCGGGAAAACGTGTATCGAAGACCTTCTCTTCTAATCATAACTATTATTCCAGCCTGGACACAAATATGCCAAACGAGGTATTAAATGAGAGTGCTTTAGTTTTGTTTTCGATGAATAAATATGGCTTACATGGGCGTAAGCTTCGGTTGACATTACCATTCGATAATTTTTAATTATTTCATTCAATACACTAAACATATTTTGAACAAAGCTAGTGTGCTCAGTTTTTTCACCACAATCATTCTACGTGATGCCCCAAAGCTGGAGAGAAATTTTGGTGAATAAATACAGATTTTGCAGCAGAGTATTCAATCTATTTAGTGCAATGTTAGAAACGTTCTCCTGAATTGCCCACGGACAGTGACATGTTAAGACGTTAGTGTGTATACATAGTGGTCTGGTTAATATAATGACATAAGGAGAACCAATGTCAGATAAACATCTACAAGTTTTGATTGTATTAACAGGAACTGATGAATAGTACGAGTCCTATATTTATGCCACTTTTTATGGATTGAAAACAAATGATAACAGGTTTATAGTATGTGTTTACCCACAGCGGTATTATAATTTTACTTTCATTCATTTAATAACAATTGTACTTTTCTCCGTAAAGAAATAGACCAGAACTGAAAGTGCTCATTTTTGCAAATCACAAAGACATTGTGATTTGACTTATGTTGTCTCGAAGATGTCAAAGCCGATAAAGTTGTTACGAAGCCTGCTGACTATTTAAAAGGCTTATTTACACATACGCTCCGACTCTGCAGGGAATTTCCGTTCAGTGAACGATTTTAAGGACACAGGTTATAAATTAATATTACTTGACGTGTTTGTTGTGATAAATAAAATAAATGTATAATACGATTTTTGTTTTAAGTTTATGATGATTTACTATTAACACTTAATTTCTCTTGAAAACATTCTAAACTTCGTAAGGCATCTTGGGCAGATTTTGTTTAATGCTTCCTGTAGACTAAGTGTATTTGGAAACACTAATTTGCGAATTTGTGGTAACGTTCTCTGCAACCAATACTTCTGTGGCGAGTTATTCAACTACACGCATTTTTTGCCACATTATTTTCCCTTTACTGTGTGTCTATTCTACATAAGAATCACATCTTATCGTCCAGTTTCATTCAATACCGTTTTCTTAACACTGAAGACAAGTCATCATTCAAAGCAATGATACCAATTTTCACACCATCAACAGTATTTCCCGAGAACTCCCACTTAAATTACAATATATGTGTATACTTTAATATAATACTTATTACATTGTTAACTGATTTCGTTCGAGTATGTAAAATGGAAAATAACGTCAAATTGAATTATCAGCGTCTATCAGCTGATTTAATTAAAGTAACTTTATAAATAATGAATGCATCTAGTGTATTTTATTTTAATGTCTGTTTACACTCACAATAATCCGATATTCGGATACAAAACAGTCTGACATTAATGTATATAAGGTCAGTAACTATTATATACACGCATACCGTTATCAGACTCACGCAGTATTTAGATATACTATTATCTAACATACAGGATAAAGGAGGAAATTTATTTATAATTTTACGTGTCATTTTGCTGTCCGCAAAATATCAGATGAAAGTGTTTTGTCCATGTTATTATGATAACGAAAATAAATATATCTTCACGCTGGTTAACATTTTAAAAACGACGATCGTTCGTTCTGTTGCGTCATTTCCATCAGAAATAAATATCTAAGTTGTTGTTAAAAACTGATAAAAATCTCAAAATGCAAATTCGTTTTGCAAGTCTCAATCTTCATGCTGACATCTTATAAAATCGTATGAAGAGGCGATATGTTAATTATAAGCTTGGAAAATGTGTATCAACATAAGGATAAAGTGCATTGCAAAAACGTGCTTTATAATAAAAATGAATGGTTAAAAAGTAACGAAGACCCCCATTTTTATGTCATAGTTGTGCCAGATATAGAGGCGACAATCAGAATGCAGAACATTAAAAAAAATTTGGATATTTTGAAAACAAATGCCTCAAATATTCATACTCCATTTAGTAGAGGACAAAAACGCTGAGCAATACATGTAGTAATCTTTCCAGTTATACGGAATGCTTAACTCATTAAAGTTTCTAGCATCATTATTGAAGCCTAGGAGTTCATTGGAAACGAATCTCACTCTTTCAATACAAATGCCAAGTTTGCTTACTGTCACTGACACTGGAAATTCCAAGTCAGAAACCCTATAGCGCATCGATAAGTAATAGGCCTGACTTCCGATACTCTTATTATCAAAATGTCTCATGTTTCGATTCCAATGTCAGTATACTATAAAGAACGTTGGCTTGAGTTGTTGGTATTATTACCGGGGCAAAAATAGAATATGTCTCACAATAGATAAATACATTACCTTAATGTTCATGCCCTAATTGGGATATCGATGTTACGTCTT
Source organism: Dreissena rostriformis (assembly GCA_007657795.1). NCBI lineage: Eukaryota > Metazoa > Mollusca > Bivalvia > Myida > Dreissenidae > Dreissena > Dreissena rostriformis. The sequence continues at coordinate 10,902 of VMBQ01005285.1, forward strand.
TTCTGTTCTCTGAAGCAATGTTGTATGAGGTTTTAATGTAAATATACTTTATCTAACCAATTGCAATTGTTTGGTATTGCGTAAATACGCTATTCACTTAAAAAGACTAATAACTGTCAACATTATCTCTTAAAATAAGCGAATAGTAATATCGAAACTCAGAGAAATTAACAGGCGCTAAATTATTATGATCATCATAACGACAAAAATCCGAAAAAAAAACATTTCGTTATAATAAGTCAAATTAATAAAATACTACCGGTATTTAACGATATTCGTGAAATCCGATCAAATGCATATCGCTTAAGCATCAAGTTCTTCATTGTTATGCGTTATGAAAACGTTCAAAAATAAACAAATGAATCACGGTCATATGCTGATAGCAAAACACCTATGGCGAATGCAATGCAATGTTTTTGCACGAGGACGAAACTATCTTATGCGAGAAAATATACGTATGACATATCGTGCGATCACTGAACCATTATTGAGTGCATCCCAACTTCTAGCTTGCCGCTTGCAGTTTCACTTGTAATAACTATCAACTGTGAGCCATGTTATTTCCAACTATCAAAACTCTAAAAGCACAATATATTGTTGATTCTAACACTACACGAGACTTGTTTTCTATAGACAAATAAGGCAATTGAGTGTGGGTCATTCTGCAATAATTATAGGCGGAGCTTAACGTTTCGAAAATAGTTCCGAATACATAAAGAAAATATTGAAGTAAAATGCACGTGCTAAACCCCGCTCTAAAAGAAATGTAATAAATGTAGCATGTATATAAATGTTATGAAACAACAAATTGTATATTTGGTGATAAGTGGCATAACCACGCCTACAAAGAATGTTATTTGTTAGGAAACGTTATTAAGAAAACATTTATAGCATGTCAGCTTTTCAGTCGCATCAATAAACGTGACGTCATTTAGTTACTACAATTTTTGTTTCAATGAATGTGACGTCATTTGCAATATATTTATGAATGAAAACAACGTCATATGTTTGTACAATTCAATGACGTCACTAAATAGTGAAATTTGTACTAAGAAGGGCGGAGTATTGAAAAATATAGTTCACGTTCAAAAGCTTGAACCAAATCAATCAGAATCGTGTGAGAATCGAAATAATATTTTTCTATAATGGTTTGTTGTCGAATAACCCACAGTATGGAGTATAGATGCATGTTATCAAATCACTCGTGCTTAGCATTCGTGATTTAATTCTTACGCATCTATTTTTTTATTTGTTAAGTAAACAAGTTAGCTATGAATAAATGTTGACAGAATAATGTACAAACAGACAGACGTATATGGTATTTCCAGTAGACACCCTTTAATTGGTATTGACGAAGAGGGATAATTAAAGGTACTGCCGTTAGTATTGTAATAGTGTTGTCATGCTTTGCAAATGAAGAAACGTAGAATGACTAACATGTCGACGTTTTACGACACTTCATTTTCGTTTCTTTTTTTGCAGATTTTTTTTAAACACCATTTGTTGTTCACTACTTGAAGGTTCTTCGTCGTAAATATTAAATAGATGTGACGTTTTAATTAATACGTTCTATGGTAATCGATAACACATTTTGATTTATCCATGGAGTGAGCCAACATTCCAGAAAATATAGTCGAATCGTAACCTTTCTCTTCTCCTGTATTCATACGCTTATGCATCCCAAATACTATTGTTTTAATTGTAAAAATGTCTTAGTCATGGGTGGCGTCCTAGTTTAATATTTTCAATGTGTTTAATTGTGTTGTAATTCAATAACTGTTAACATCTTTTCAATAAGGCTCCATATCCAGATTTTGATATCGCATGATTTCCTATCAGTTACAGCACGCTTAATGCATTTTAAATAGCGTTCAATGGGAAAAGAGATCGATAATAAAAATTAGAATTAATTAACAATATTTTGAGGAAATTCCTCCAAATAAAATCCTGACGTAATGTGTATTGTACATTTAAACAGCTATACAGCCGGTAGTCGTTTGTACCAAAACCAATATTATAATTCCAGGAATAAAACTGAGACGATCACTAAGTTAATCAAATGTTTATATGAATCCATCACACGTTCTATGTCTTAAGTTGATGAATAGCTTTCACGACAGAAAATTGCATGATATGTGAGATGCTTATTCCCAATTTTTTCTCAGTAGCTTGACTTAGGAATATTATTTTACTTATAAAGTTATTTGAAGTACAGCGTTGATGCATTTCAAGACACTTTTTTGTATCACAGTTAATCATCACAAAGTTGTTAAGATTACTAGTAATAATAGTAAAACATGCGTATTGTACAGTTACAAGTCAGATCTACTAATAAACGTTCAATATTGATGTTGATATTATTAACATCCCAAACATGCCTTACCGGTTAATTATCCTTGCATTAGGGTAATCTCATTCGTATTTCGCAATGATTAACCATACATATCCTGTTGGCATTAATAAAACGAAACCGACATTAAATTATCCGTCATTGTGTTGTCCAGGCTACATGTCCAGATCAATAACGTTAATAGCTCGACAAAATAAGAGAGGACAACATTGTATAGATTTACGTAAACCTTTTCAGGACACTCTTCAATCATATATCTTAGACAGGTTTCCATTTTATGAACCATAATTTTATCTGTTCATTTTTAGTAAACAAAACACACCTGCGTCTGCATTTTGTAACTGTTGTTAACTTTGTCTCAGCATTAACTGCGTAGTTTGGGTCAATGTATTCCTTATTTCTGCTTAGACAAAAACGTCTCAAACCAAGACAGTCATTGTTGTTAGGTATATTGGTAGGGCAATGAGACACAACAAATTAGGTTTGCAAATCAAATAGTCATTGTATCCAACATAGTCCTGCAATGTTGATTTATTAACCTAATTACTAAATATCAATTAAAAACTATTTCGGGAATAGAACGTCTTACACATTAATAACAGGAACAAAATAAGACGCATTAAATAAAACATAAACACAACATTGTGTTTGCTTTGGAAGTATTACCGTGAAATGTGTTCTTAGATCAAATCCACTGTTTCTCTCGCTCAAGCACTCATTAAAATATTTATTTTCTTAGTGTACTGGGACATTATTTAACGGTTTTACTACGAAAGCAAACAAATATTCTGTCTAAAATTACAGTGGTTAAAACACAATGTTACTAATGTTTGAAATGCTTTTGTTGTATCGTATCAGTTCTAACCGTCCAGGATCCAGTGAATAAATTAGTGAATAATTATAGTTGTCACGAGAATAATAACCTATACATGTGTACACGCATTTATGAGCGAGCAGGAGTAGTATACACAGGAAAGTCAATTAATGGTGTTTTCAATTTTGAAGTCTTTCTGTGCATGGTTATTTATAATTTAATTTGTGGTGATATTGAACGAAGAATTATATATAATAAACCTTTCTCCATTATATGATGTTGAATTGAAAACCAGTGTTTTTTTTAGTATGTTTTCAAGTAAAATATGACAACGAAGTGTTGTAATACGTTTAAATTTAAGTCGTTTTACATGCCTTTATTTGCATACACTATTTGCAATACTTACGGAATGTATTTGTTTTATTATATCCCCAGCTAAGAAGTATAGGGGGTATATTGGAACGTCTGCCCGTTTGTAAGTTTGATCGTAATTTTGCCAAAAGCTTTTTATATCTAATGTTTGTTTGTGCTAAATTATATTCTGAATTTATTCGATATTTTCCCCAATATGTTATTAACACTTTTCAACATTCAAACTTTTGTATTGTTCCACATCTGAAGTTGTTCGCAACCCGGCCAAGTCATATCGTTTATATAGACGTATAATTTATTATACTAACATAATTACACATATCTTGTTCTATGAAACCACATCGTAGAATTTTGCATAACACATTGTAAAGTGGTAATTGAAAACTCGTGTTTTAACCATGCCCCTTTTATCATACATGTACCATGGGTAACCATGGGTTACATTGTTTCCTACATTTTACTACAAGCAGAATCGAAGGTATTCTTCGTTGCTCCAATGAAAAGCTCTATTTGTTTATAGTATATAATTGGGTCCGAGATATCACGTTACCGATTATCTTTGTTATTTTGTTCTTTATTAAGGGTGTAATAACCTAACAGAAATTGTAATGTCGATTGTTTTTTTAAAAGTCATTTCTAGTAAGTGCGAGTGGAAACATGTGGCAAACAATCTTAATGTATTATGTTTCCAATAGTTTAGTTACCTCATATGAATCAATAATACACATTTGAGGCTCGTGTGTATCTCTTTATCATACTGTGATTCAATTATCGGCCATTGTTTCAGTAAAAATTGAAATAATTATAGGTAATGTCAACTTAATGTTCGCATTATGTGAATAGAACATGTTTAGTAACGACGAAATGTTGACCTAAACTCCAGAGAGTCGTTTGTTAGGCTTTGCGATAGTGATCTTACTTAAAGAGACATANGAAATTGCAATGTCGATTGCTTTTTTAAAAGTCTTTTCTAGTAAGTGCGAGTGGAAACATGTAGCAAACAATCTTAATGTATTATGTTTCCAATAGTTCAGTTTCCTCATATGAATCAATAATACACATTTGAGGCTCGTGTGTATTTCTTTATCATACTGTGATTCAATTATCGGCCATTGTTTCAGTAAAAATTGAAATAATTATAGGTAATGTCAACTTAATGTTCGCATTATGTGAATAGAACATGTTTAGTAACGACGAAATGTTGATCTAAACTCCAGAGAGTCGTTTGTTAGGCTTTGCGATAGTGATCTTACTTAAAGAGACATACTGGTGGCGAATTATTCGACACATAATATATGCGTTATATTCAATGAAGAAAACTAATGCTCCTAAGTTTGACACACATGTTGAAAATATCGTTTTGTATATGGATACTCATCAATTGGAACTGTTAAATTATAAAGCCTGTGTAACACTTTCGTCGATAATTTTGAAAATACTAGTTTTATTATTGTTTGAAATACATCATAATTTCAGAAGCCCTATCTATCCAATGGTTGCGCCTTATCTATTTATTCTTATGGCCCCGGTAATGGCATTTTATTTTAATATTTTTTTTGTTTTCTCAGAAAACTATTTTCGATTATTCAAAATATGATTCTTTTGTTGGTAAACATCATTTGATGACATTTTAAAACAAAAGGGAAATCTGTGAACAAGTCCGTTGAATGTAAGTATCTTGTAACCAACTTTTTTTATTATAAGTGCGTTTTTTTAAATAAAAAACTATACTATGTACTATGCGAACATGATCTGTTAAATAAAGTTCCGTTGGCGCGAACCGTTTTACAAGCAACCATTTTAATATTAATTTAAGTGTTCATAGTGCTTAAGAGTCGTCAAAAGTTCTATTCGACAGAAGCCGTGATAATACAAAGACGTTTAATAATTAATTACATTTTTGTAACACATTATATCGTAAAATGGGTCTTGTATATGCAGGACATAACCTACTTAACGGATCATGCTTGATTTCATCGCAACTTCACATTGTAAATTGAAACTTATGTTGTGTTATCTTGTAGCTTTTATACACATTAAAGCAAGTAAACGTAGCATGTCCTTCCTTCTTTCTTGAAACTGTTAGATTTTGCAAACCCAAATTTCGTGTGTGTTTTTTTTTATTATAAACTTATATGTTGTACACCATACCATGCCTTTCTACTATTTTAGTTTAAATGCTAATATCTCACTTCCCGCTTTCCTCTTTTCCTGATACGTATGAAGGGTAAACATTTAGCATTGTCTTTAAAATCGACAAGTGAGATAACAAAGTATACAATGTTAAATACAAAGCCAAACTGTCAAAAGTTAGAACTTGTAATTTGCCAGATGTAATGATTAAGTAAGTAGTGATATACAATGTAGCAGCTTGTAGTAAATATTAGAGTTTTTTTAGATTTTGGTAAAAAAACTTTTAAGTAGTTCCAATAAATGTTAAAGTATAAACTACATGTTCGGGGCGACCGGATGGATGATTGTCATGCACTTACACACTGACGATATGGCATAGTCATTAAAACATTCTTAAGTTCCCTTAGCATACTGAGCAGAAAATTATAAAATATTTCATGTTAACGTATTTTGTTGGATAACAATAATTTGCGAAAGCATAACTAACGTGTTTGTTCATAACGTCCTTTGCAAACAATGCTTATGTGGAGAGTTTTTAAATATCTTGGTCAGATTATTTCCACAATACATTGTGTATGTGTTGTAAGCCAATCACGTCTGTACGTCAAATCTCATTCAATGCCTTTTCATAATATCGAAAGAACAAGTTAAAATCCAAACCAATGATAAACATTTTGACATCATCAACAGTTAAAGGTCATTTACGAAATATCTCCAAAGAACCCCCACTCAAAGCTCAATCTATATGTACACTGTTATTAGATGTTAGTAATTGATTTTTATAAATCCCGTCGGATGTTTTAATGCGAATGAACGTGCAATTGCATGATTTGCGCCTGTAATCATATAAAAATGTTTTTTTTTAAATAACTTCGTGAATGAATACAATTTTTTTTATAAACGAATTCAAAACGGCCTGAAGTAATTTTGAGAACGCAAAACGTGGTGGGACTCATGCATCCTTTAGATATTCTATTATCTCAAGAAGAGAAATAAGAAGGACGATGAATTTCACAGGATTACAGTTATTTGTTCAATTCGTTGTTTATCTGTTTACGAACAAAGATCTTTCGATGTGGTTCGAAAATTCCTCCATTGCTTTAAGTTTTATGAATCTGAACTAAATTTTAGAGTTGTTTATTAAAAAATAAATACAAATACTTTGCGCACTTCTTTAAGTACATAATGACTTGGTATAGCACCGAACGAAAAAAAAGCAATGTGTATGTTATAAGATTTTATTTATTCTTGTCAACTAAGAATAGACTTATGTAGAGAATAAACACGCTCATACATATATGTTATCACCTTTTCTGCTATCTTTCCTAACATATTATATTTACAAGCATGATTATTGAAGCCTAGGAGTTCATTTTGTATTCTAGAAAGACACATGCCAAGTTGGCGTACTGGCACTGATATTGGAAATCTCAAGTCAGAACTCAAATAGAGAATCAAACACTATAACGCCTTACTTCTGATAAAATTGTTATCAACAGCACCACATAATTCGATATCATTGTTAGTATTTAAACATGCAAAAAGTAATCTTTTCACCACTATATTTAACTAGAATCACTGTTATTTATGTGGTTTTATGTTTCCTAATATCGTTTAAACACTACAAACATGTAGCTCGCCAGAAATCACGAGGTAATGACCTACCTGCTACAGGGAGCTGCTTTTTGGTCAGTAGCGCGGTTTTCCTTAGCGCAGGAATTGCTTCCCACCCTCCCTTATACATGTTTTCACTATTTGTTATTAGCTGTGTGGTTTGAAATCTGGACATTATGAACATTGATATGTACAATGGTTTATTCTATAAGAGTATGCATTGTCAAGTATAGATACAATCTAAGTAAAGTTTACATGAACGGTATGCGTAGCATGATTCCACTAAACATTGCTCGCTCTTTATTAAAAGGAGTGTGTTAGTTTCGTAGAATAAAGCTCCATTTACCCCTAATAGTATGTTGTTTGTTGTTTTTAAAACGTATAATATGCTTTTATCAAAGTTTTTGCACTACAATTTTGACATATCATACAAGAGGTATGGAAGACATAACCACCCCAAAACTATATCCTTCTTAATTGTATCATCCCAACCTCTTACGCACCAAATGCAGCTTCCTTTGTGATAACTGTAAACTATCTATAGTGTATGAACACAGTATATTGTTGATTATAGTGTTTTCATGTTACAACTGCGATGTCCATTCTTTTTTCACACTGCCTTATTGTATGTTGAAACTACTGTAGTGTTTTGTTTCCAAACACTTACTCACTCATTTGCAGAGATTATGTTACAGCTATTTGTTAGAATGCATAAACTGAAACAGTGCGTACTACATATGTATATGTATTAATACATAGTATTAATAAATACACATTTGCCCAGGAACATTGAGTTTTACTCTTTGACATACAAAAGGGTCACTGAATAGCGATTCGCTCCATATAGCCGATACACTTAATATTAACGGCGACAACATGCAAAGGAAGCGACAATGTGTACATTTCTGTACTGAGAAAAGTACAGCGGATTGAAAATTAATGAGGAGGAAATAAAGAGTGGAATAAAATAGGAAACGTCCTTTTTATCGGAACTTGTAAATACAGTCAAACACGTGTTTAGATTATCATTTTGTACCGATCAAAGTATGACTAAACCCGTTGGTCTTTATATAAATTACTTAACATAAAACTGGCCATGTGCATGTCATAAGACGTTTTGATCTTTTTAAACGGATACTTATCTTGATTTATTATTGGTCTTTATATAAATTATTTAACATAAAACTGGCCATGTGCATGTCATAAGACGTTTTAATCTTTTTAAACGGATACTTATCTTGATTTATTAGCCATCTGCAAAATAGCTTTGTGTTCACGAAAATATTTATAAAGCTTAGAAGAATGAACGCGGTAAAACACGAAGCACAATAAATGCGTTAAATATGTGTCAGTGTATTGAAGTAAATAATTTGATTTGTTTTCTCACATGAACAATTATATTGACACGGTAAATGTAACGGTAAAAAATGGTAATATATAACAGTAATACATTTAGAGTAAATGGAATGTCGGATAGTTTTTAAACTTGGCATTCATATTCCACAATACGTGTTTTTGCGGACCCGGTACTGAAATAGTGAAATAACAGTGATGATTTTATGACATTAGTTCATGGTATACAAAACACAGAAAGGGATGCGTATTCATATGCATTGTCAGACATACAATACATAATGCACCTTTCGTTTGTCTATTTGGTTTAATTTTCGTATTTACACCACCAACACTTGCTGGTTTCATAAGCTTCTTCGTTATACATATTATTTGTTTTATTGGTAACTTGTTTCGTACAAAGGAATTATTATAATCTGTGAACAATTGTCCTCCTCCAACACGTTCTTGTATTAGTATCCGCTATTGCCGGGGCGGAATGAGCTCAACACTGTTGTAATTGATTTTTTTTAAATTCAATGTTTTGAAATCTGATGAATGTTTTGCATTAGTTACAAACCATCGATTCATTTTTACATAATTACAAACAATTAATACATTTTAAAGAACGTTCAATGGCAAGGGACAGCATAAAATGATCTGGGATTTAATATATCATTCAATTGATTACATTTGGAATATCATGAACGCGTTCGTTCTGATTGGACGCTTCAAAAAAAATTCGGTAGACATTGCTCTCCTATGGATGCAACCCTTAACTAAAAGGATCAAAATATGGGATACGCATCGATTGATGTACAATCAGGATTCCTTACTTTAATAAATCGTGAGGATCATTAAGCGTATAACTCTATATTTAGACGTGTTGTGTAAACAATATGGCGTTTGAATGGGTAGGTATGTCTACGTGATGAAATAGTTAATAATAAACAAAGCGTATTAAATTCAAAATAAGTCGTGCGACACATAAGGGATAAATACAGTGATTATACTACAAAAGTATATTATATAACTAGCGCGTTTTGATGAGATAAAACAATATGGCATATACATTTAACAAGTGTCATCGTCAGCTTATGGCTATTGTATGTATTGGACACCGAGGAGGTTGACCGAGGCCGATGATCGAGGTTGACATTTCTATACGAGCGGGAGGTACTATTAAATGTTATCAGATATTGAATAAAAATATCAAAAACAATTTTAAGTTTTCAATTAAAAGGTATACATAATAATCAAAAGCAAGCGGTCTTTGAAGTAACACTCATGGCGTTGAAAAAACATAACTTTATATGTCTTTTATGGATAATAGTCAATCAAAATACATGGAATCATATTATATTGTTTAAAACATGTTTTTATTGTTATAATTTGGAACAGGCAGGCATTTACAAACATGGTATTTAACATATGTTGTTAATTTTAAAAGCCTCAGTTTGTATAGCTTTATTAAATTGGGATCGTTAAACTCTGGTATTTAAATGCTGTTTTAAAATATATTAATAGAAACGTTCACGCATACAACCAATATTCAACCAATATATGCATGTTTAACCCAATAATTAAGTCTCCCGTGTGAGATGCACAACGACACGTGCATTTGTTTGTGATTTGTTATTTTCCAGCTGTTATGGTTATTTGTAAAACTAGTTTTAGCCAACAATTGATTTTTCATTGATCGTTTAATGGCTGCAACCATGAAATAAATCAAATGGGATTGTTGTTCGGGTCAGTGTAGCGTTCGGCTTCCCATTCAACCGGTTGAAACCTCCAAGCATTTGAAATGACTGTTTCAAAACGATGATCCGAGATTTAATCGTTTTTATTCTACTTCTTATTTCTGTATTGTCTTTTATGGCTACTAGCTGATGAAAATAGAGCATATCCTCTAATAAAAAGCTGTCAATGCAAATCGCTGTTGCCATTATATTTACATATGAATTATTTAATCCTAACCCGTTGACACAAATATTGAAAATGACAGGCTTTGATCCCATGGTAATAATACAACATGCACATCTGATAATGCAGTCGAAAATTCATTGGGTTTAATTAAAGAGGAAGATAGAAGATAGCATGTAAGATGCGATCAAATCGACCACTTAAAGAACAAGCGTCGATTCTGATTTTACACAGCTTTTATTGCTAGAAAGGACACATATTCGTTTATTGTTTCTGGTGTAGCGTTTTTAGATCCATGTAGCTGATAGGGGTTAAGCGTCATTGGCATATCTATGTGGACAAACATAAACTATACATGTTTTTTGAATTTGTTTAACGCGTCCCTTTAATCTGAAAGACCGAGGTGTTAACATATATGTTACTCTCGTAATGTTTTGACTGATGGTAGTGAAATGTTATTATTAAATAAATTAATTTCTGATCTTATTTGGCCGAAAGTCAACCGTTTACTCTGTTGAGGTACAGGTAGACATGAAATTGAAAACGTGTTATACGTTCAATTTGCATCCCCGCGTTAGGAATGGAACCGGTACCGATCAAATTGGAAAAAATATTAGTGTCTTTGGGAAATTTATCAATTGATGAATTATGCAGAAAACGTCGTCAAGCATGTATAAATTTTTAATTGAATTTAATAAACTAGAAAACGGAGCCTGTTCAAGTTAATTAAATTTATTCGCTAGTTTTATTCCACAATGATTGTATAGAAAATGTCTCTGGGCCGCATAGTTTCGAAAATGTCAATTATCTAACCAATACGTTGGCTAGCCAGAGATTTTTTTCTCTAGCTACAAATACACATCAACATGGAGAGCGATTCCTGCGAAAGCATATTTCTAAATATAGTACACGATGAGTTCATTAAACTGACAACTTCTTCATCAAGCTGTGCTAGAGGTTATCCACTTCCGCACCAGAAACAGAAACATGCATGGGTAAGTGCTTCGTAGCTGATTGTCCTCAAGAATTCACCCCCAGAAGAACAGTGGTCTGAGGGAAGCGACTTATGTGCAAAAAAATAAAAGAGATAGCAATTAAAAATGAGGAACATACCTAAAGTTAAAGTGAAATTGTTAACAGATGAAAAAGGTGTGTTAAGTAAAATATATTATTATTAAATGATACATGGTCAAGCAATTCAACAATGTCTCTAGACGCATTCATAGTACTTGACATGTACTCTTTATGTTTGTGCAACCTCAGCTTCTTTTTTGTTGGTCTGTGTCGCTCAAACACGTCAGAAATTGAACATTTGCCTTTTGCTCTGGGGTGCTTTGTACGGCATTTGTACGTTATGCCAAGGATGTATGGGTCTCCAAATTTTCGACAGGGTGGTCCAAAACAAAATTGCAGCTTATGAAAGATAGTGTTTTAGTTTCTCGCTAGCAAACAACTTGTATTACTACATCATTCAGACTGTAGCTTGAAAGTACTAAGATTCCCAAAATCAAACACAAATTAAGGTGTTCATGGTTCACAATTAGGTGCTTAATATTTATTATGAGATACAAACGTTTCATACACAACCCGCTTTCTTGCAGATAAAGAAGTTTCCGTTTGAAGAGAGTAGGGATTGTCTTATGTTGACGTTTTATTGTTGAATAAAATGTTAGTAAGATTATTTTTTACGAGTCATATGACCTTAGATAACAAACCACTCAACAAAACTAGACAAACGCCATATGCGCNCAATATAAAGCATTTAAAGCATTTAATGACAAGCTTCAATGCAAGCCAAAATCTGTGGGACGGCCCCTTTAAGACTAAGAACGGGGACAACAACGGTAATCAGGCTATTTTCTGAAAACCTGTTTTACTTTCGTTTTCGTACGTTTATCCAAAACGATGTTTTGTCACTGTGATATTAACATAATGTGCTGTGTTCAGGAAAAGAAATGTTATTTGCAAGGTAATGCTGATATTTCGTATCATTTTACTAATTATAATTGCGAATTAGAGTAGAATTGTAATGCAATTTTAGTTGTAGAGTCTAAATGTGCTGCTCCACAGATGTTCGGTTTTCCAAATCATGTAAATTGACCTTGGTGCAGGTAAAAAATGTGCTTTACTTAACCTCAATATAATAGATATACAGATCGTAATACGTTAGTAAAATGCGAAAAATAAAGCTGGTGTCAAATATACTACTCAAGGATATATAAGGGCCTCACTGGGCAAGACGTGAGGGTATAAACATGTTAATTAATTAATGGATTTAATCCGGTCGCTTATGTATACACCAAATTAATAAAGCAAGTAATACATAGATAAAGAATGTTTTTTTTCACTAAAACGCATCCTATGTTTACACGGTTAAAACATACTAGAACATACATACCCATGCTTGCATGTTCATATTTTACCTTTTAATAGTAGTTGATTTGTTAACTCTTTTGAATATATTTGTTTCATTAAAAGAACTGTAAACTATATCAATATTCGGTGTATGGATCATTTTGGTGATTACAAAACATGAAAAAGACCTCCTTGTGCAACACTTTACGCACATGCTAAGCCCTGTTTTCCCAGAGCTCATTTATTCTTTCAAATACATGGTGCTGATGGAACATACCGGTAATGCAATATTCGCTAGACTTTCGTCTAGACTCTTACACAACGTATTTGTATAGTTAACCTCCTGATACGATCTTTCATTGATCGAGTCATGTCTTTGTTATTTACCGACTCAATGGCTTTCATTTGTTATCGACAACTTCTATTCATGGGTAGAAGAAGTTAAAAACATATTTTCAAAATATTTTCAAAAGCATTGTACTTGCTTATGATTATCTATTCCTGCCATTGCGATTGCCGAAAAATTTATATTGAAACAGACGATAACTCATATCTCAATGAAATATACGTATTGAAAATTGGTTTTTAATCTATGTATTTGCTTATTTAACATTGTATTGGCGTACAAAATATGCATGCGAATTGCAACGATCTGAGTTTTCAAAAATCGTTGTAGCTATATTTGAATTTTTGAAAAATGAAGGTCAGTGTGATAACGCTATTGCGATGTTTTCATTCTTCTTAAACACAGTCATTGGTTGCAGCCGATGTTGTTAAATGTGAGTGAATGTTGTATAAAAGGTACTGTTTTTGTGTAGATGTCTTTAATTTAGTGTTGAGATTAAATCCATGCACATATGTGTATATGACGTAATTTTCCATTACATATACTTGTTGTTGTTCTACGACAAAGGAACACATTATAAATCAAAGCGCTGAAGGCACTGAAGTTGTTCGCTATTGCATAATCTTAAACGCAACTCAGTTCTCAAAATTATTTTATAGCTTTTTATATTGCAAGTTTGAAATGACCACAACCCATTCAAATTTATAAAGAGTGTGTCTTAAAGCACAGGTCGAGATGTGGGTGCACTGTTTATCCTCATATTTATGTTATAGAGATAACTTAGACAAAACAACATCAATATGTCTCTTTTTTTCGCAATTGGTTGCTGCACTGGCAACCATCTTTAGAATTTTGGTTGCCTTGCCAAGGAATAACAAGCCTAGAATCATGTTCATGTTGTGTTATGTGTATCTAATACTTTATTTATTTTCTTTAAATTATTGAACAAAAATGTGGCCGACATGACAGACTTTAATGCATTATGTCTTGTTGTGAGCCAGAATTGAATCATTTCCTAGGCCTAATTGATCTACAGCCAATTTGTATTCTGTGTTTAATTGGATTGAGTGGTTTCAAGCTTTGAAAAAGCTAGTTGCCCTTCTTTTAAGCCCAACTTTAACCAACTTTTGAAATTTAGTGTCCTGGGCTTAAATCTACTGGACCTAGGCTTACAGGCAACCACTAAACCTGTACGTTATACATGATGTAAGATCTGACAGTGTATTGAACTTATTCAATTTGCAAGTCTGAAGACATTAAAGGACCTTTTCACGTTTTGGTAAATTGACAAAATTAAACGATTTAATAATTTGGAGAGTTCTGTTGTTGTCGTTATATTTTTTCATACTACGAGGATTGCTTATATAAAGTATACAATACATCTGTCATCTATTATTGTATGAGCACGGATGGCCGAGTGGTCTAAACGATAGAATTTTATTCTAGGGTTCAGTGGTTCGAGCCCAGTTGAGGGTAACTTTTTTTGTTTCTTAAATTTTATTCTTGTTTTTGTTTTGTTTTAAAATGGCGCTTTTAAGATCCAGTGTTTGCATATATCAATATTAAGCATTTAATTTCAAACTGTGAAAAGGTCCCTTTTAGATGTTTACTAAAAAATGCCACAAGGTACAAAATTTAGAACTCATTGGTTGTTTATTTGATTTAAAAGTGATTTTGTATATTTGCCTTGTCAGCGAGGTTACCTTGAAGTTATTATCACTTTTATCTTATTTTCAAATCATAAATAGAACAGATTATTTAAGCTTCATTTTGTGAAAACAGGGCTTAATGCATATGAATTAATTGTCATCCCTGTACCAGAGACTCTCTTTAAACGAAAAACATCATAAAATCAGAAAGTGTCGTCCTTGATTTGCTTGTGCGCACTGCACAGGCTAATCAGTGTGCACAGGACACCACTTATTTCGCATGCATTAAGCCCCGTTTTCCCTGAACGCAGCCAATATGTACAGATTTCAATGACAAACTTGCCAATGTCGTCGCACAAGCTGTTAAACACTATTGATTACATACACATACTCACTGCCTGTAGTGTACCACCGGTGGTGTAGTTTAAACAGGATAATCAGTGTGCCCAGGCAGATGCAGTGGTTATCGTTCTTGCTGTAGCTAAGACCATGCCACTTGCAAAACTCACTCTCAACATTAGTTGTTCTTGCGAACAACTAAAAAGCTAAGTTTTTGTAAATTACATTGGCTGAGAATCGTTAATATCAGTCTTCATTTGACCTCGTTATTTAACACGTGTTTACTCTTTTACTCAATTTTATAACTGCATACTGTTCATTGTTTAAATGCGTTAAATATACATGTGTGGAATGCTGTTACTAAAGCGCACGAATACATATCTTGCAAAATGTTGGTTCATATTATACTTATAGATTACGTCGGAATACGGAATACGCAGTTGCATACTAAAGAAATAAGTCTTCTTTGACGTTTTATATTGTTCAATTAACAATGCTCTGAACTTATGGAATGCATCATGTGCCGAAGGCGCACAAGACCTATTTCCGCAGCTCTGTGTTTAAGGTCACATCGAAATGTAAATGATCAAATATGGTTATCATACAGGTTGTTTTAATGAAATTGCCAATATTCTTCATCATTCAGTGAAGGCGTGTTAAATGCATTGCCTGGGTTTACATATTCTATCTCAAATGTTAAGATTACTATAACATGTCAATGCTCAAAATATAGGCGTAATAATCAGCCTTTAGAAGATCTTTCAACCGGCGATATTGAAATAATACTTAGATTGCATGTTCACCCAGTAAGAGGACAAGTTGCGCGCCATGCATAATCCCCGAGATCAAAGGTCAATGTCACATTCGTTAGACTTTCGTCTAGACTCTTACACAACTTATTTGTATAATAAATGCCATTTGAATGGATATTGTTTTGCAATTTCCTTGACGTATTGCTGACAAGCAATTAGTTATTATAAAATATGGAATGTACGATTTTGTTCTAAATAAAATCCCGTTAGACTCTCTTAAATGCAATATACACATTGAACATTTTAATCGGTGCATTTGTTCATTTAACAATGTATTCACGTACAAAATATGCATGGAAATTTCAATGAACTGCGTTTTCAAAAAACGATGTAGCTATATTTAGGTTTTTGAAAAATGAAGGTCACTGTGATCACGCCAGAGCGATATGTTCATTCTGCTGATACACATTGCTAGCTTGCATGGCTTGCAGGCGATGTTCTGAAATGTGAAGGAACGTTGTATGAAAGGTACGTTTTTTTTAGATGTGTTAAGTTTGTTGTTGGCATTAAATCCACGCACATGTTTGTATATGCAGTAGTATTCCATTACCACATCTACAATTTCGTTTGTACCAGTTTAATACATTTCCATATTTTCTGTAAATAAAGACGTACACATTTACAGCCGGTCGTACCTATATCTGTATAGCTGGTGATCTGTGAATGAGAGTAGAACTTTTATTTCTGCTTTTTGAATCAGATACAATAAACTCAATCACGGTCCTAGTTTTATATAATGGAATAGTTGACAACGCTGATAAAGCATTGATTGTCCGGTCTCGCGCAATATTCGTTTTTTGGTTTATATTCAGACATGAAAAACATAATCTTCTCCCCTGCTGTGACATGCAATAATGTGTTATCAATAGATTTAATTTAAATTTCTCATATGTCATGCAGTGTTCTAGATATTTACAAAATTGGTTTGCAGTTGAAGGTCATCAAAACTTAAGAATTGGAAAATGTAATCAGCGCTATAGATAACTTTTGGAGTATATTGGGTAATCACCCCCTGTTTTTGACAACAATAGGGTTTTTGTAAATTCAATAGAGTTTTAGCAAAAATGTTCACCCCCTACTTTTGAGCTTAATTGGGTTTTTTACCCCCGGTTTTTTTTACTCAATTGGGTAATTTAGGATATGACATATATAATATAATAAAAATAAGGTAACTATATTATTTATTCACATGGAATTCAAAAAGGTACCTGTACATAACAGCAAACAATTACTGAATTTCTGATCAAAGTCTGGTCCTTAAATTTCAGTTTTTAAATAGGGTGAAATAAGTTATTAACATTTATACCTCAAAATCATTGCTGCTTTACTTCTGTTGCACAGACTGGGTGCAGTATGCACATTTCAACTTTTTTTCTGTCCCATNTGGAAAGGGACGGACTTGCCCTATTCGCAATGTAGCAAAATGTAATTGATGCGAATCTCGTCATTATGGCAATATGCGCATGACGTGAAAACGAACAATAAGCGACTACGTGACAATGAATTCATAACAATGATTCCCTGGTTATTGTCACCACTCACCTGTCGCAGACAAAACAAAATGACGGCCGATGTAAACATGACCTTTTACCGGACAGTTCATAAATACTACTCCCGTGAATATAAACAAACATGACTATCACGTGACCCGGACTCTGCATCTGCTGCAATCAAAATTGCAAACGGAAATATGCTTTTTGGTGTGTAAATGCACGTTTTGATAAATGCATTCAAAAAGTAACAGCAAAAAACACATGAAACCGTGTAAATAACAATAAATGCGTTCCTTTTACCTGTTTTCGGTGCATTTTTTTCAAGCTTAGTAGGCAAGTAGGTCATGGACTTCATGTACGACCATTTGTTTATGGATGTGACGTCATGCGCACTTTAACGCATGCACATACACAACCAAAACAAAACGTCCGATAATAGGTGCTGTTCGATAACAGGTACTTAGACGATGCATTAATTTTTATTGGGGGAATTTAACACTTTTTAGTAGATCCAGCAATAATTGTTAATAAGTACGTGTAACACTTACTAGCCTAAATTCATTCTATGACGTATTTCAAATTTATTTTTAATACTGCTAGAATTAATGATATTTTAGAATAAATGATAGATATTTATATTACATATATATATGCTTTGCTGTACTGATAAAATGCCATTGTATTTATAGTCAGTATATATACCATATTATTATTCAAGAAATATAATACATAATAATCGATAATTATACCAGTAAAAGTAGTACCATATTACTTCCACTCGGACTTGACCAAGAGTGAAAGAAGAGTTATAATTCACATCATATAACTTGCAAGTTAGCAACTATTGGTATATTTATTTACAGCTGATAGAGAAAGATATGATCCAGAATATTGCAGAAGGGGAATATGCAATTGTGTTTGCTCATCCTGAAGCCCTTCTTAACACAGTCAGTGGAAAAGACTTGCTGAGCAAAAGACAATTCATTGATCATGTAAAAGGCAGTGTTGTTTTTGGATGAAATATTCGGGGTTATTCAGCCCCATTCCCCTCCATAAAGAGTATATATTTTTCCCCTATTTTGTAAAAAAAATCCCCTCTAGAAGTTAAAAAAAAAATTTTTTTTTTTTTTTTTTTTTTTAANAGTACAAGCAGTGTGCGAAATTCAAATTTTAAAGTAATATCCCAAATTCTTATACACATATATAGAAAAGTAAAATTTCTTACTAGCCCGAATATATACATTTTTAAATTCCCACTAACCCGAATGGATTTTCCCTAGCCTAAACCCTTCAGGCGAATTTCGCACACTGAGTTATGTGTCAATAAATAATTTACATCAGGACATACATATTTACCGTAATTATATTTAAGAGGAGTACTCATACTTATCAGTACATAATGTATTAATTTTAACATACATTCACTCTTTAAACTAAACCTAATGAGGCGTAAACAAGAACTTACACAAAAATACTGTTTATACAGGATTTCATTTACATACAAAATCAAAAACAGAAGTAAGTGAAGTAGGGACTATGGGCACCATAGAACAGTCAAGACATATATCATCTTAATTTCATATACAATTTATTAGCCTTTGTAGTTCAATGTAAGAACACTTCCCCTGCTTTGTGGGAAGAAATCTGGGTTCAACTCCCAGCAAAGGCCATTATTTACACATGTGTTATTTGGAGGATAAAATGCTTTTGCAAGGCATTTGTTTTACATATATTTTGATCATTAATGTATTGATCATACTTTCCAAGAATGATTCTTATTGGTATTTTTTCACTTTCATTATTTATGCACAAAGACAATTTTAAGAGCTAAATACTGTTGTGATTGTGATGTAGGTATGTTTAATTATATATGTACACCATATTATATGGATTCAGTCAACTTCATGTACAATGTTTTGTGCTTGAGCAGTGAGTGCTTGTACAAGTTAATGATCAAATACATGTATATAAAATTATGTTCATCATATTTTCTCTTTATAATCTTCAAAGCACCCTAGACTGTTATTCTAGAGTGTTTGTTATAAAAAGTTGAAAAATAATGATGGAATAAAATGAATGCTAAATGTACTGGCACAAGTGTTGATAATAGCGATGTTTATCTTGCTCAGCTAGAACATCAGAAATGATTTCCATTTTTTTCTTTCATGTGTCTGTGACCTGGTCGCCTAGATTAAAGACTAGCTCTGGTTTTTCTATGCGATAGAAATAATTTATTTTCTATTTCAATAAATACCGATATTAATGGTTCTAAAAATGTAAAAGAGAACTCTAGTATAGTTATAATATTGTTACCTTTGTTGTTAAAATCTTCTTTCATTATTAGGGGAGAGGAATTCAGGACAGCCTTTCAAAAACTGAAGACTCTTCCTGCGGTGTTTAATGATGTCCCATTTATGGCATTAAGTGGGACATTACCAACCAGTCTGATGAAGGAGCTGCCAAACATATTGGGTCTCAACAACCCCGTTACAGTCCAAGAAAGCCCTGACCGTACGAATATATTTCTGAAAAAAATTCACAAGTCGAAATCTGGTGACACTAATGAAATTTATGAATCAATTTTCAAAACAGAATGTGATGACCTTAAGAAAGACCCCTACAATTATCCTGTTACACTCCTGTTCATGCCTTTGTACTATATAAGCCAGGCAGCAGCATATCTTAAGCATTTGTTTGGAGATGGTGATATTACAACGTCTTGCTATGCAGTGTTGTTTTCCAGACAAGACAAAGTTGTTCTTAAAACAACAGTTGAGGAGCTACAAATGGAAAATCCCCGAATAAGACTGATTTTAACATCATCAGTTGCTGGCATGGGGTTTGATCCCCCAAGTGTGAAGAGGATAATTCATGCAAAACCACCTCGTAACTTGTCCCAGTACCTCCAGGAGATAGGGAGAGCAGGTCGAAGGGGACAAAACAGTTCTGCAATTCTTCATTACAACGAAAGAGACATTGCCAAAAATATTCCTGGAATTCAAGAAGACATAGTGCAGTATTGCAAAAATGAGGAAACATGCCTCAGGGAATTGTTGTTAAAACCATTTGGATTTTCAAAATCACCAGGAATTGCAAATGAAAATTGTTGTTCATTTTGCCTGAATGAAGACCTTTCAAAATTAGACAAAGCTGGAGCATTTGATAACAATGTTTGAATTGTAANCAGTACATATTTGTGTTCTACATTAACATGTGTTCTTGTAATGAGAAGTTGATTAAAAACACAGGTGATGTGAATGTACCATGATATTAAATTACATGTAATTGGTATGGTATTTTGTTATGCATATTTGTTCTTGCTAGGCAAACATTAATGTAGTTCAGTTAGAATTATAAATGTTGTCCCAATCAACAAAATACTCCGCACATTTGAATGTAAAAAGTANGTTTAATGTCTATATTTAGAATATCTTGATTCAAATGGAATGCACACTTAAGGTTGCATAAAGTACTGTAAAAACTTGAGCACAACAACCAGCTGTTATCAAAATGATTTTTTTTTTCAATTTTTAAGCATTTTTTGCTTGCATTGTGGTAAATAAGATGTCCATAAGAAACAGTTTCAAAACTCTTAGTTTCAAATCAACTAATATACAGGACTGAGGTTTAAAATTGTAGGGCACACTTATTACGTCACTCCGTGTAACACACCCCTAGTAGTCATCCTCAGACGATTCATGGTCAAAATTGATAGTATGTCCATAATACAGTCTGTCTACTAATTGCTTGATCCTGAACTTAAGATCAACAGAGTTAATTTTCCTGAATGGTGAACACAGGACATTTGGCATGCCTTGACACACTCGTCCGATTGTTTTAGAAAACGGTCGCAAGTCCCTCAAAGAATTGGCAATCACTTCATTATCCTTTATTCTGGCTGGCGTTTGATGCCTACTTTCCTTACTGCTGTGGAAATCTCTATTTTATCGAAAATGTCGGACACGGTGTCTGCAGCTCTGCAACTTCTTTAAATTGCTTTTTCCGACTTATTTGCACCCAAAGCCCTGATTAAATCCTTTTGGTTTCTTACAGAGTTTTCATGTACAAGATCACTTTCAATATTTCCTGCAGCTCCACCTCTTAGGTTAACATATCCACCTTCCAATGTCCTAATTGTTTGCATAGGGCTCATGCAGTACTCACACTTCAATACAAAGTCCAAACACTCCTGAACATATTTTGATAGTCTGGAGTTTGAGAAGAAAAGCTGAGCACAGACCATAAGGCAAGGAAATATTCTGGCCACATCTCCTTCTTTGACAATGTCCTCAAACATCACCAGGTGCATATACCAATGACAGAGATTGCAACAGTAATTATACACAGTATCACTTGTGTCATTGGACATCACATCATCAGTCTCATGTACATAAGCTAGATAACCAAAGTGGTCAAGGAACTGTCGCAATGATTTTAACAGTGATTCATAGTTTTCGGATTTTGACTTCACCAGCTGAATAACATTGCGGGTGCAACTGGAATCAGGGCTCTCCATCCAAAGAACTCCATTAGCTGCTCCTTCAACATCTGTTTACCTGCCAGCGACAGAAAATCGTGATGCGCTTTAAAGGCACCTTTACCTTTCCATTTACATCGCTCTTTGCAACTTGCCCTTGTAATGGTATAAGGTTCCAGTTTGTCTCAGAGTTTTGGAACTAAACAGCTCTTTAAAGCATTTCTAAAAAAAAAACATGACAATGTAATATATTTTATACTTGTATTACCATTCGAAAATTATATGAAAATATTCCACATATAAAAAATCAATTAAAATGCTCTGAACCTTTACTGCAGAAAGCATTTTTCTAGTATCAACTAGCAGTATTAAAAAAAGAAAAAACTGTCCTCGACAAAGAGTATGGTCCACTTGTGTAAGTGTTGGATATCATAGTAAAAGCCATAAAGATGATTTTTTTCTGGACTTGTGAATAAAAACAACCAAACAATAAAATTAAGAAAAAAAGGGTGCAAAAACTTTTGCAATATTCAAGAGTTTACTGCCCTTATGAAATGTGTTCTTTTTGTATTTTCAAACATGTACACTTACTATTTCAGACAGGTTCTGAGAAACAAATGGCCATGATTGCTCTATATCGCTCACCCAACACATGTTTTGCTACAGGCTAAAAAATCAACAGTGTTTTTTTAAGAATATGTTTCAGTTCTCAATTTGGGTTGCCTTAGCAATAACAGTTATGCATGGAATGCAACTCTTAAAACAATTTTGAAAGAGCTTGACTCACTCAGCATTCCTTCTAAGTTAAAGCAAGGTTTGGCTAGCAGTTTAGGCGATAATGTTTAAGTGAAAATGTTGACGCATGGTGATCAATGACCTACACAATTTGGTCAAAACAGTTCATCATGAGCCCTTTGTACTCAGCTAAGCTAAACAATTTGACAGCAATAATGTTGATAAGTACCTCCAGGAAGTCCTGCTTGATGTACCAGAGCTCTATTGTGAAAGGGTGGAGATCTTCAAACCGCTTTTCTGGTGAGGTAGCAAAGGAACGAAGGTGTTTCGCTTCCTCTAGACGCACACGAGTTAGTTGATCACCACCAACAGGGACTTTATATGACCGAAGAAGGTCAGCGGAGCCTGTTGAAAAGAAAGTTTGTGATGCTTGACCCTGAATTAAATGTTTGTTTACATCTAAATAATTTTGTATTTATCATTAATTGTTCATGTTAAATGTTTTAAATTGCTGATCTTGTTAAAAAAAACAATATTGAAATTGAGTTTGTAGCATTTTAACCGCTACTTACTGATGCACACCTGATTAACACACACAAATAAATATTATAAATAATGTGCTGAAGATATTAATTGTCTGTCATTTATTAGTATACTGACGTTGGCAGTAAATAAGAATCTATCAAAGTGGGTATAATACCTGTATCCTAACTGTCTGTAAAACCTGCAGTAACTGGAAGGTCAAACAGAAACGATAACAAACTTGAACAATAACATCAAACTGAATTTATGTGCACAGTTGTTTCTGCTGTGGCAAGATTTATCATTGTACATAACTTTGGTTTATGGGAATGCTCTATGCATCAATTGAATGAAATTTATGCATTTAAACTAAATTATAATTCCTTTCAATTCAATATAAACTGCAGATGACTTAAAAAAACAAATTTGATTAAGCAAGGCAAAAGAAGGTTACATCATGCCACAAAAAAAACACAACTACCTGCATGAAAGTAATAACAGCAAGAAAATAATAACACATAGCAATTTGCACGCTGAGAACAAACTATATATTCAATGAATAGAAAATAGGAGTGTCAAAGATAATTTAAATAAATTAATATTCAGGAATATAATTTGCATGTACAGTAATGCTTACAACTTTTTTTGTAAAAAATAAGTTTGTTTTATTATCAGCATCTTACATTTTCACAGGACCGGGAAAATTGGAATGGAGAAAATGAACAGCAGCTTTTTATTCAATTTTAATTTTCTTGATGATCAAGTAGATGGAAGATACTAGCCTAGGTCAATTTCAACTGTACTTCAAAGAGATTTTTTATTTGACAATACTTTGCTGTATTAACTGCTTAATGTGCTATGTCTTCTGAACAGGTATTAAACAAATAAATAGATTGAAAAACTTACAAATTGCCTAAATGACTAGCAATTCATGGTCTACATACACAAACCCATTCTAATCTTCATAGACTCCAATTGTACTTGTGCGTCTAGAAAGGTCTTATAAAAGTCCTGTTTACTTCCCAGTATTTGGAAATTATTATTTTTATGTATTAAATTATTTATAATTTATTGACAACATAAGTACATTTTGCACAAGCACATTTGGTAAACACCAGGAATTATGTTCAGTCTTAGTGTATTGATTAGAATGGGCAGATGAATAAAGAACAATAATTCCAACTTCGTAACAGAAAGCAAACATATTTACATGCAACATAGCATATACATACCAAATGCCTTCGTGTAAACATCACCAAGGACCTGTTCATACTGGTCCAATATATCTATACAATCCACATGCTTGGCCTCATTCTTAAGGATGATTGGTAGCTGAAAAACTTCAGATTTTTGCCTCATCTCAGCTTGATAAGGATGATAGATGTGGGCTGGGAGCACTTTTTGAAGCCAGTAGAAGTCTTTTAACTCAGCCAGTATTCTTTCTGGAGTAAAACAACATAATAAACAATAAATACAGTAGTCACAACTATGTTCTATACATAACAATTATTGCTATTTTGTATTACTTGTTTTTCTAGGGATTCTAGTTTTAACTGCACTAATTAAGCTAGACAAGAAGGGGTGTAATTTTAACCATTAGCTCAAACATTACCTACCNGGCAATTGCCCATGTGGACCGATTTTAGTACATACAATATGATTATAACATTAATAGACATATATACATTATTATAACAATAATTCGGTATCTAGTCATATCGGCACCTGGTTACTTCGGCATCGGTAATAACAATCTCCATGCAGAGTTGTCGTTCCTTGCTCTCACATACATCTCAGCAAATATATTTACATGCAGCATAACATAAACATACCAAATGCCTTCATGTAAACATCACCAAGGACCTTTTGATACTGGTCCAATATATCAATACAATCCTCATGCTTGGCCTCATTCTAAAGGATGATTGGTAGCTGAAAAACTTCAGATTTTTGCCTCATCTCAGCTTGGAAAGGATGATAGATGTCGGCTGGGAGCACTTTTTGAAGCCAGGAGAAGTCTTTAAACTCAGCCAGTATTCTTCCTGGAGTAAAACAACATAATAAACAATAAATACAGTAGTCACAACTATTTTCTATACATAACAATTCTTGCTATTTTGTATTACTTGTTTTTCTATCATTCTTCAGTGTACTACTTTAATGATTATACAGTAATAACAACAGATTTAAGGAAAAACATGCTTAACAGAAGAAAATTTTACATGTTATGATATCCGGGGTTTCCGTTAACTTTTGAAATCCGGAAGTCTCTGTATTTTCCAATTTGAAGTGTTGGATTTGGGAAGTTTTGAGACTTCCTGGGATGCAATTTTGAAAAATTTTATGAACAAAACTGGGAGTAAATTACTACCAAACTTCCTTTAACAAAAGCCTAGTCTACTCAATATATATGGAAGGGTTTATCCGTCAGTACATTCATATTGCTAAATGGCAATTGCATATTGCTTAATGACAATTGTTTATTGCTTATNTTTACCTAACAATACACAGTAGGTGTTTGTCAAAGTGTCTCTGTGGTGACCATTGGGAAAGAACTTCTCTGGAGGAAGTGTTCCAAGTGATGGCATGGTGAAACTAGTGCTGAACGATCTTAGTTGTGTAATCTGGAATACAAATAGACATACACATGTTTTTGATTTACAACATTTTTGAACACTTAAATTTAGTGTTTTTTCAGTATAAATTTAATTTGCTGTGTTTGGCACCTAGTATTAAGAGAATCAGAATCATGATATTTTTTTAGAAAGAATACCTGTTGTATACATTCATTCATTTTAACTACTGAACAATGTGCTCCTTTACACATTTTTAATAGAGTGGAAAGCTTCTGATACCGTCAATGTGAACAAAAATGCATTACTACCAATTTACTCAGTATATTGTAAACAGATCATAATATCAACAGTTTAGTGATGCTATTGTTAACTGCACTAATTAAGCTAGACAAGAAGGGGTGTAATTTTAACCATTAGGTCAAACATTACCTACCCTGCTGAAGATGAAATTTGAGGCAAACATGTGGAGGTCCTTGTTGTGTCTGTCCAGAGAATGATGTCCTGTTCTGACATAGATGTCCAAATTGTCACCCGTGATTTTGACAAGTGGGTGTTTTCTTAGACTTCTGGCATTTCACCAGCTTCATCCAGTAGGCGCAGTTTGGATGATGTCGACATTGTCAGCCCCATGCGGTTGAATATTGTTAGTGCCTGCCAGTAGTCAAATGTAGAAATGATCCATGTATTAACAGTAAGAGAAAATAACTAGAAATCGCGCGGCAGAGGCCGACGCGTATCCCCACACCGAATGTTTGACCNAGTTGTGCAATCTGAAATACAAATAGACATACACATGTTTTCGATTTACAACATTTTTGAACACCTTTAAATTGAATGTTTTTTTCCGTATAAATTTAATTTGCTGTGTTTGGCACCTAGTATTAAGTGAATCAGAATCATGATATTTTTATAGAAAGAATACCTGTTGTATACATTCATTCATTTTAACTAATGAACAATGTTTTCATGTACACATGTTTAATAGAGTGGAAAGCTTCTGATTCCATCAATGTGAACAAAAATGCATTACTACTATTTACTCAGTATATTGTAAAAATATCATAATATCAACAGTTTAGTGATGCTATTGTTAACTGCACTAATTAAGCTAGACAAGAAGGGGTGTAATTTTAACCATTAGCTCAAACATTACCATCCCTGCTGCAGATGATATTTGAGGCAAACATGTGGAGGTCCTTGTTGTATCTGTCCAGTGAATGATGTCCTGTTCTGACATAGATGTCCAAATTGTCACCCGTGATTTTGACAAGTGGTTTTTTTCTTAGACTTCTGGCGATGTTGTCTTCCAGCATTTCATCAGCTTCATCCAGTAGGCGCAGTTTGGATGATGTCGACATTGTCAGCCCCATGCGGTTAAATAGTGTTAGTGCCTGCCAGTAGTCAAATGTAGAAATGATCCATATATTAACAGTAAGAGAAAATAATAAGAAGAAGCCACTTTATGACTTAAAGTGTTCATTATATCATTTTATTTTCATCTTAAAACCTAAGAATGCTAATGGATTTATGCAGCAGATATTAATGATTTTGAATATAAATACAAAATCAAATGCTTTCAATAACAGATAATAACAATAATGGATAAATCGCCATTTTTGGGTCAGATTCCAAATGGCAAAACAAATGTTTATCCATAAGCATATATGTTCTGAAATTCCAAAATGAACATTAAATGTTCAGATTGTTGTGAAAAGATATAAAATAAGTCCTGTTAATAGCTATTTTTGTGGTCAGAATTTGCATAAATACATAATTTGAACCACGTCGTTAAAATACTTTAACGACAAACTTAGTTTAATTCCCAACCTCAATGATCATATTCCTACAGTTGTAAAAACCAAACTAGGGCCATCTTTTCCTTTATCTTTTAGCTATGATGAGGCCCCATATATAAATATCCCCCATTTTTTATTCTTTTAAATTAGTTTTCTGTGTAAAGCTCGTTTAACACCAACATAACTCCCTGTCTTTAGAAAATGTGCTTGTGCCAACTCTAGAGCTTACCGAGTCATCCAAGTGCCCTTTGATGGATACAACTGTTGTGAGTCTGTGCCACGCTGACAACTTCTCATTCCTGGCATTCATGAGGATGACATAGGCAGCAACAATTGGGGCAATCTTATTGGCGGATGGGTTTTTCCCAGCTATTGCCATTGTGCAGAACAGGTCAAGGACGAACGAAAGGCTAAAAAACATATTCATCACACAAAAGTGAAAATGATGATTCAATAAGATAAAGTGGAAAAGCTTTCGTTCTAATCATTAACTCACACAAAAAACAAACATGTATATAGTAATGTATACAACATATTATGGGGAATTTTCACAATATAGAAGAAGAAAACCTTTTTAAGACTTTTAAGATGCATATTCATGATTGGTAGAATTTACACTTTATCAAGGTATTATTTTAAATATTAATGTTTAAGTAATGCCTACAGAATCCACTTTGATAAATGAAAATTTTCTAAACAGGAGTAGGGTTAAAACTTAGGAAGAACAGCTAGTGCGCTTGCACATTCAGGTGTACTTTCATGTTCTGTTCATTCATAAAAAAATTACTACTACTAGAGTTCTATGCACCCGAAAAGGATCAATTTGTACAGTTTCACGCTTTTTGTATAGATGGCTTATTAATGTATGGTAACATTTAAGTCTTTACCTTTCTGATATTTCCTGTAATATTTCTGGAATAATGTTTTCCCCATTCTGCATCAACTGTGAGACACTTTTCTTTTTCAGAAGAATGCTGTTAAATGCAGCATTTCTAGAGGACAATCGTGCGCAGACATTTTTGATTTGTTCCAAGAATCTTGCTTGAACTCGATTGGATACTGTCGAGTTGAGTCAGATATTTGTACGCCATCACTCAAAGCCAGGTCCAGTTTTTTTTACAATTTCATGAGCAGATTGAATTTTGGCGTCACACCCTCTACAAACTCCCAATTGAATTTGTGCCTCTTGATTTGCAGATACAAAATCCTTAAATGGACGATATAATAAATAAGAAATTGCTTCATTATAATTTAACTCTTTTTTTCCAGTCAAACTAAAAACTCTTTTGTTTTCACAAAGGAGACAATTCTCCGGCACTTTCTTCTTCGGCGTACACATGGTTATCTATCATTTTTACGCCGTCTGCCTGGATTTCGATGAGACATAACATATTTTAACATAGTTCTAAACTTACTTTATTAGCGGGAGCACTCGACTTTATTCTGTCCACTTTCCTAGTTATCATTTAAAAGTTTACAGTTATAACTAACTTAGTTACAAGCAATCTCTAAGCCTTAAGGAACAGAAATAAAGAAACACTTTATATTGTTTACAAGTGTATACTGTAAGGCGCCATTATTTATCGTATCACGTGGCTCGGCTATCATCACGTGGTTGCTCATGATGGCAGGGATTTGATCCAGCTATGCTGTCAAATCTCTGCGCGGAGGTTGCGGTAATAAGTGCAACTTCAGGGACCTATACAACAAAGGGATGCGCAGCCTCGCGATATCCCGTTACAGCGCGCAAAATAAACCGGTGAGCGAGATTTGATAATCCCGATCGATTGAGCGATCGCTGTGTCGATAACGCGTCTAAACAATAACGATTGCGAGTGATTTCGCTGATTTATGACAGGGACATGTGTTGTCACCAGAACAAGTGACAGACATAGAAAGATGGTCCCAGGCATACTGCGAAAGACTCATCACGCATAGAGCTAAAATATTAAGTAGCAAATAATGGGTATCCAAATTGTACATACAATGTATTATCCCTCAGAATAAATTAAATAAATTGCAATGGTCCTCTCGCGTTCCGTTTCGATACTATATATGTACTAGACCTAGTTAACTAAATTGATGGCCGACCGCGTATCGAAGTACTTGTAAATACTAGACTGTATATACCCGTTAATTCCCGTTAAAAAGTTTAAGTTTAAAAAAGTTTAACATTATGTGTGAATGGAACCAAGTGGAAAGTTCATCCTCTACAGAGGAGTGCTCCCATGTCAAAGGGAGGAAAATCCAAGACAAGACGTAGGACCCTGTTTATGATGTTTTTGTTCACTATGACACTTAATATTGTTTAATATACAAATACATATTCGTTCATGTGTTGCGTTGTTTGTTTCAAAATAAATTATTTATTTGTTTAATTAATACTTAACGGGACCCAACTATCGGATCCTTTGAAAGTTTGACGAGTAATAATTACCGGTTGTTAGTCAAGGGTTCGTTGTTTATCGCACGTTATGTGCGTGAACAAAAGACCGGTCTTTAAAAAGAATAAAATGTTACCCTGCTTTATCTTAAATACCGAAATGGCATTTGCTAACGATTCTAAATAAATAATTGCCCTTTTTACCTTCGAGACAGTTAAGTTTTGACTGCAAATTAAATATTCCGTTGGATTCCTATTTAATATCATATCCATGAAATAAACTAAAGGTGACTTCTTTACATTAAATTTTCTTTCATGTGATGACTGCAAAGATTTGGCATTAGGTGGTTATACTGATGATGAGACAAATAACAAATCGCAAGCTAGCTCAAAAGTGCTGTGCTACATTAGCGGAAAAACATAATAGGTAAGGATTCAGTGTAAATGTTAATCAACCAATTTTAAGAATTAAGGCAATGCAGATAAGGCTTTAATCGTGCATTTCTGAGTATAAATCAGTAACAAAACAAGACATGGTATTCATTCTTTTATACTTGTGTTTTTTTTTTTATATTCGCCTATAATCTATAGCACAATGGCTTTTACCCATAGAATATACATTATTTTGTCCAAATAAGATTTTTTACAAACATTGGATTCATGATTATTGTAAAATATTGAGCCACTTAAACATAAACATTAGTATAATAATATGCAAATAGATAAACTGGGTGTAATAAAATTAAGGAACCTATAAAAGATATCAATCAAATCATTGTAAAACAGTGTACCGGTAATAAGCATTCATCCTTGTATCACTTAAGTAAAAGACAATATTAAAAATATCAATGGCATGTACAAAATAAAAAATATCAATGGCATGTAACAATTTGCAATGTGAAATAAAACTATATAACTTGACAACAATAAGCACCTTTGAAGAAGCTAACAATATTCTTGTTTGTAAACAAATTTTAAATTTTATATTTATAAGAAGTTCTGGATACACATTTTCTACGAACATACTCGAAGATGGAAAAGTCACTTTTGAGTTCAGCAGAGATTTTCATTGCTGAAATTCTGTCGTATGTGGAAATCAGTTGAATCGAATCCTTGTAATATTTCAAAACTAAATTGAATGTCCAAGTTCTGCAGCAAAGTCTGTGAAGTTTGTTGTCTCCACCTATATATCCAGTAGACCTGAATTCACATACACCATCTTTGTGCTTGCGTTGTGTTTTAGGTACGTATCTGGCAAGGAAAGGAATTAAATTTGAGTGTTGAATCAGTATCACTCTCCATAGCATAGCTGTGCTTACACATGTATGCTAGCAATGTTCTCATTCCACAACGTTATGTGAGCGGAATCGGCTGTAAATCTGGCAGTGAAATGGGTTTGTTCACGACTTTTTTTCCGTTGCAGGGTCTAACCGTCCGTTAAACAGCAAGTGGCCCTTTTTGCTCCTTCTAGGCATTCTGAAAATATATAATATAACAAACCAAATTTTAAACAGAATTGATGCAATATTGTTATATTAATGAAGCCACAATCACTGCTCTTGAAACAACATATTTTTGCGAATTGAACTGTAAACATTTTATTCAGAGGTTTGTCCGTCAAAAGACCTTACTGTCCTTAGTAAAACATGACTAAAATTGTATCATCTTTGAGCTTAAACAAAATTATGAATGTGCAAATAATGTACATTACATGTGCACAACACAAAGCATTGAAATGTAACCTTTGTAAAAATACCAACATGATTCATACAGGGCTACTTTTTAAAGGGCCTTCTGAATTTAATTCAATGCTCGTTGATACCAATACAGTTATTATTATAATTAGGTTGTGATTCATTCTTTGTTAGACTCAAACACATCGACGGATACACTCACGTTAACCACCTGTGAATCAAAATGCAATGTTTGCGTCATGAAAATAGTCCACTGCGTGTTACGTTAAAATCGCATAAAACAGCTCTCCTTAAAGGTCACAGGTGCAGGTCAGCCGATAGATGCATTCGCGAAGACGCAGAGTAAATGAAATACACACATGCGCGCGCAGCACAGCAGCTGATGCGGTGAATATGTGACTCGTGACGATTTCTCCTGTCTTCTAAATTGCACGGGTGATAACAATATTCGGCGTAAATGCTAACTTTGAAATTAGGTTAGAAACTTTACGTTTCTGAATAATTTTATTGAAAATTATTGTGTATTTTCCCACTTGTTAGTCACATATCCACCGCATGAACTATGTGTTATTATAGTCAAACCACACAATAGTGTTCGTAGAAAAAAATTACTACGGTAGATTATGTGTCTCTTCACACGGCTTTTTATGAGTTTATTTCTTCTCCATCGAAATATATAGTATGTCTTTATTTGATTAACATGCAGTTTTCTTTCGACACATTCAAATCAAACTTTCATAGTCTCGTCATGCGAAAATAGGTCTTATGGCGTTTCGGCCAGCGTAGCTCAAGACCAGCTTGCGCAATTGGGAAATCTGGTCAGAGGCGACGCTGTCCGCTATAAAATCACGCAAGGTGTAATGGTCTCATTATGCATCTCCGGACCAGACTGCGAGATGCGCATGCTGGGCTATAGCTATGAGGGCCGCATATGGCATAAAACCCATTTTCGCATGACGCGGGTCTTTAAAAATATCATTGCGTATTGTAATTGACACATTTAAGCACAATGCTTTTCAATATAAAATTGAATTTAAACTGTGTTATTAATAGCAATCTGACAAATAAGGGTAGCCTATTCGGGCGTTCAGGAACAATTTCCAGACGGGCTGACCGAGTACGGCAAACATGTGTGGTTAGATAATTAAACGATTTCCCCCTTATCGTGACACTATACTCTTTCGGAAGTTTTTTGTTTCCTCATCTTGAAAGCAAAACTATGTAATCAACGTTTATCGATAGACCATTATTTCTTCCCCTGACGATTACAGACCATGAAATTCAGCGAGATGGATGTTTACGCGTAATTGTAACTTGGCACAATTTGTGTTACATCCTTTACGCTGTGCACAGACGAAGTGATCTGGCCAAAGTTTTCTCGAATCAGCCATTGAAATATTCGAATGTATTCATTCGGATCTGCTCGCGTTACGGAGATGTCATTTAAGGTGAAAAGCTGGGTAAACAGCTACCCCGAAAAAGCGCATTAGTGTTCTATACCGATCTTTATGACTACCTAATTCGTGAGTTAAAAGTATTGCTCGCGATTTATTTTTTATTTATTTTCATCAATTATCTTCTTGTATAGTTTGAATTGTTATATGGTATCAAAAAAGTTTTGTAAAGGGAAACCCCATCATGAAATTATATTCTTAATGAGAAAGGTATCGATATTCCAACAATGTTCATTTAATATGATGGTGATTGCAGATTTTATTTTATATTAACTTGTTCTCATTATACAATTTTCATAATATTGTCCATGCCTTCAGAACGTCTAAAAAGGGACATGTTGTTGTTATGTTGTCTAAGTTATCTCTATAACATCAATAGGATGATAAACAGTGCACACACATCTCGACCTGTGCGTTCAGACACACTCTTTATAAATTTGAATGGGTTGTGTATATTTCAAACTTGCGATTTAAAAAGCGATACCTTAATTTTGAAAAATGAGTTGCGTCAAAGGTTATGCAATAGCGAACAACTGCAATTCCTTCAGCACTTTGATTAATAATACCAACATTATTAGTATAAAGATAGTATTGACAGGGCCTTTCGCAAAAAGCCACAACATATGTTGATCACACTGATAGTGGTTAAAAAAAATGACTAAAATTGTATTGTCTTCGAGCTTATACAAAATAATGATTTTGCCAATAATGCGTGTTAAATGTACACTACATAAAGCATTGAAATGTAACGTTTTAAAAAATACCAACATGATTAATATAGGGCTTGTATTTACCGAGACTTAGAAAAAAGCCCAGACATATGTTGATCACACTGATGGCGGTTAAAAAATGAAAAATAAAATGACTAAAATTGGATCTTCTTTATGCTTAAAAAATCTTTGACTATTCATATAATACAAATGAAATGTGCACCACACAAAGCATTAAAATGAAACGTTTGTAAAAATACCAACATGAATAGTATAGAGCTTGTATTGACCAAGCCTTTGAAAAAAAGCCGAGACATATGTTAATCAGATTGATGGCGTTTAAAATATAAAAAAATGACAAAAATGCATCTTCTTTGAGCTTATGCAGAGTTATGACTTTTCAAATAATGCAAAGAAAAACTGTGCACAACAAAATGATTGAATGAATAAACTTGAAATGTTTTTAAAACTACCAAGATGTTTAGTATAAGGTTTGTAATAAAGGATTTGTTGTATAGGTTCCTGTGTTATCTTGTTTCAACAATTTGACGTGTATCGTCGTGTGAATATATCGATAAGAAAATATGTCAGATAATTTGACTTTGAAAATATATTTTATCTATTACGAAATGGATAATGCGTTTTACAAAATATCATATAGCCATTGATATACGCCATTAAAACCGTCTTAACCGTTCGAATAAGGTATTGATGCAAATTTTGTTTTTTATTTATATTAAACACAGCGGATCTTTATCTATCACTTTGCCATTAAAACAAGAAGAAGCTATTTTCAAATGCACACATGTAGCGAATACGCTGCGAATAAAATAGAAAGCCCAAACTAAAGGAATTGTGTTATTTAAAGGGACTTGTTCATAGTTTGGTTAAATAACGATTTTCAAAATAATTGAACTTTCGCTTTTGTAATTTGTTATAACTATTCCACAAAATATAGATAAGTAAGTAAACATGTCCAAAAATAAACATATTATTGCAGCTTCATGCCCATTATATTATCGTGCACAGATCAGCTTGGAATGTCGAAACAGGTAGGACATTATCGAGTATCAGAAAGATTTAAGAATATTGCTTAACATTTCACTAGTCGTTTACAATCTCAGGAATGAAATAAATGAGTATGAAAATTAATCACGATTGTTCGTTCTTGTACAGAGCCTTTCTATGGCAAGGTTCATATCTGCAGTTGTTGTACGATGGCGTCGCTCGTGTAGTAAGTAACAGCAGGCCGCTCTGCTCTCTGTATCTCTACCACTCGCCTCAGGTAGTTCACCACTCTGTCGGTGCTCATCAAAAACTGCGCCCTCTCCAGAGCCAGCGCGTCCTGCAGCGTGAACTGGAGTTCCTGTCGTAGTTGGTAGACGGCCTTGGCTCGGTCGAAATAGTGGTCAGACCTGCGTTTAAACTCGTTACTTGCTGTTTTAGAACAGTTCAGTTTTAAATTAATATTATACGTAAGTTCCCGTGTAATTTCCCCCCGACTTTGGTCAGCACACGTCCGCGCCGTCGGAAACGCGCTTTGCTGGCGACGCTGACCAGGCAGGTCCGGAATCTCACGATATTGGACAGCAGATACGCTCCGGAAAAGTGCATCGCGCATAGCGTTCTCTCCCGATCTAAGGGAGCACACTTCGTGTTCTACATCCAGATTGGCAACCCTCAAGTCATCCTCAATACACTGAACGTCCTGGTATGAAGAGAACGTCACGGAAGGTTTGGTGGCCCGCGTGATAATGCCTTGTTTCCTCGGAGTCAACACAGCTGTCACGTAATACATATTAAACACTATCTTCGAAGAACTAATAAGTCGCACGAAATTTAACAATATAGATCATGAGTATTATAGTATAAACTATAATCATAAAGACATTCATAACATTGTTATTATCTCTCAAATGATTATAATTGTATGATTGAGTAAACACTATTATCATATAAGATGTTAAAATCATACGTAAATTGTGTAGAAATTATCTTTAAAATGATTATTATTGTATGATTGAGTGAACAATATTATCATATTAGATGTTAAAATCATACGTAAATTGCGTAGAAATTAGCCTCAAAGAATACGTACAATTATAATTAAAAAGTTAAGGTATAACATTATTATAAAGTTAAGGTATAAAATTATTATTATTAAGTTATATACAATATTGTATTTAAGAAAAAATGTTAAGCAGCAAAACTTAAACACTAATTTTGTAAATTGTACTTTAAAATCTACTTGTCAAATTTCGCAAATTGACCTACAAAAGCGAATGAGTAACGCAAAAGGTCCCCGATAGGGAGAAATATAATGTCAATTAGTGTTATAATCTCAGTCGTTTTCTTTCGCCTCTAGTCCAGTCATGATGTAAGCAAGTTAAAATGAAAGATCTTTATAGCAAGTTACACCGGTGTAGACCGAGTTGTTGACATGTTTTTATGATATGGTTACACTATACAAATAAGCTGTTTCCGGTTGTATTTCCGCATGAGCGGGTATAAAACAGCGGCTAGAAACGTAGAAGGCAGACTAGGATAGACATTCAGACTAAGAGTATCTTTGATTGTTGAATTAATTGAAATTATTACTTTATTATCCCCACACTTTTTGAAAAAAAGGTGGGGATATTGTGGTGATCTCCGCCGTCCGTCTGTCCGTCTGTCCGTCCGTCCTGGCCAATATCTCCTCCTACACTATTAGCACTAGAACCTTGATACTTACACACATTGTAGCTATGAGCATATGTGCGACCCTGCACTATTTGGAATTTTGATCTGACCCCTGGGTCAAAAGTTATAGGGGTTGGGGTGGGGCCGCGTCAGAAATTATCACTCATTTTTTTAGGTTATTTTACATTTACTTCTTTATTTCTACACCGATTCACTTCAAATTGATACTGGACCTCTCTTATGACAATACGGTCAATCTCAACCATGCATGGCCCCATTCCCAACCCTGGGGCGCCCCGCCCACATAGGCCACACCCACCAAAAATTTCCATTTACTATAATTTTTTCATTTCTACACGGATTCACTTCAAATTGATACTGAACTTCTCTTATGACAATACGGTCAATCTCAACTATGCACGGCTTCATTATCAACCCTGGGGCGCCCTGCCCACATAGGTCACACCCACCCAAAATTGCCTTTACTATAACTTCTTCATTTCTACACCAATTCACTTCTAATTGATACTGAACTTCTCTATGACAATACGGTCAATCTCGACTATGCATGGTCCCATTACCAACCCTGGGGCACACCTAGGTCAAACATTCGGTGTGGGGATACGCGTCGGCCTCTGCCGCGCCATTTCTAGTTTGATATGGGACCGCTCAGGTCGTTTTATTGAAGTTCTCGAAATGTTATTTAATAAGCATACCTTACGGATGGATTTGGATGGATTTTGTAAATGTCATGGAAAGTATATGGACTTAGCAATTTTGGACTTGAACATATTGTATTAACACTGAATAAAGAACGCAGAACTAGTAATTGAGTTATTTGTGTATGCGTTATTACGTTACACAGCTTTCCGCTGGTCAAGATTCGAGTCTACTGCACCATCGCTCTTAGAGCTATTTGGTATGCTAGAGCTCCGCTCGCTCGGGGGTCGCCAGTTGGGCGGCGCGATGTTACTGCCGCTCGGCTTCGAGTCTCTAGAGGTGATATCCAATAGGTGGCTGTAGAAGCGACTGCTCTTCTGACGGAACTTGTGCGCCTCAAAGCGGATGGAGTCCGGGCGTTGTTATGCTCTAAGGCGATGTCACTCATTAGCTTGTACATCCGGGTCTGCACGACGCGGTTCCGGCGGCACGCCGTCTTCTCGTTCACGCTCCAGAACACTAAAATACGATAAGGGAGCAATACGTCATGTTGAGTTACAGCGTTCATAGTGATTGCTTTAGTCGCAATTTCAAGATCGCGCCTTTTATGGTTACATTATACTAAATAATTGAGATTGTACACTCTAAACAAATCATCATATTCTACTCAAAGGCATTTTTTACACTTTAGACTGTTGATCTGGTTTAATATTATGGAGATATTGATATGTCAAGTATAGTTGATCACTACTAAATCCCAGAAATTTGATAAATTAAGAGACTGTAGTAAAAACTTGCGCCGAAAAAGGTTAAACTCCACTAGTAAACGTATAAAAAATGAAGGTGCCAAAACTATCGATTTTGATTGTTGTCGAGTTCTTTTTTGGTTTGTACATTACATATTTTTTTATTGTCTTAATCGACTCAGCTTAGAATGGCATTTAACAAAATGTGTGGTAATGAGGGTCTTTTTGTGCAAAATGTTCAAAAAAACATTTCGCTTAAAGTTACCGCTTTTTCATTGAATTAAATCAGAAAAATATTTAGTTTTATTGGTACCTTATGAATAAGCCTTTCTCTCGGTATGTAGGGCAATACGTCAGAAATAGACTTCGTGCACTAATAGAAGAAAATGGAATTTTATGACTACTGTAAACATGTTTCATTATTATCTAATACATGTCAGCACTCACTCATCGGTCTGGGTAACTTTCTGTGCGCATGCTCCTTGGTATCCTTTATGTCCGTCTGTCCGGGAGGGACGGGTCCTGTTGCCACACCCACCGGCATAACACAGTTTCCTGAGTAACGGAAGTGGTTATTCCAGCTAGTGGTATGTATGTACTGCTTCACAAAACTTCTGAGCGTGTCCACCGATTTACCTTCTGGACATCGTGCACGTGTGCTAAATGTCACCACACATACACAACAGGAACTTTTCAGATTTTACAGAGTAACCTATTTCCGTTCTTACAACCACACATTTTTATTTCTATCCATTTCTTCACATTCGCGATACAATGAGCAGTTAAGTTCCGCCAAAGCCCAGTGTTCATACTCCCTCCGAGGCATTAATAAATAAAATATATATTTCTTTTAAATTATCGATATATTTTAAGTCCCGGCACTATATATTAGCGCGTTTTAGTTTGTTTAAATGACATGAGCGATCTATATGTCTCTTTCTGTTGACAACACGATTTAATCCTTCTGCAAAAAACTGAATCATATTTAAATACAGCGATTTCGATCGTCAATCTGTTATTACAGCGTATAAATTACTTTCCCTTCTTTGTATACACGTAATTTGAAAAGCTATATAGCCTGACATAGCCTGATATAGTATAATTATAAAATTATGTCCGCCTATTTGC
Source organism: Dreissena rostriformis (assembly GCA_007657795.1). NCBI lineage: Eukaryota > Metazoa > Mollusca > Bivalvia > Myida > Dreissenidae > Dreissena > Dreissena rostriformis. Next base: position 49,994 of record VMBQ01005285.1, read on the forward strand.
AAATACCATGTTTGTTTTAATATCGACGATTAAAAGAAAACTATAAGATTATTTGCTTCAATTGGCAAGGTTTTGTTAATCCAATAGGTACCGTTTCTTATTAAAGTTCGAACAAAATACTATTGATTTGCCGCGGATATATTTGCCAAAAAAATCGCCAACATTGTCACTTTGTCTGCGAGGCTGTCCGTTCTTTGACGTGGCGTTACAAAAGACACGCAGGAAACAATTGTTGAAATAAACTCAGAACTCCTATTCACATTATATATACTTCCTTTGTACCCATGTTAGTGCACGTTTGCTTTTATTAATTACTAAATCGCCAACGCGATGTAATTGTGAACTACAAACTAGGCCTGGTAGAATGTATTACGGGTTTATGAACGATACATATCATCAATGATCGAATTTTAATCTTCCACAATCATATCATGACATGGCTAATGTATTGTACAAACAACGATCCACTTCTTGAGCAAGCACAACTGCGACATGCACATTTCTCCATTGTCTGGTTTTTATTCTGTGTATGGTGTACCGTTGTGCATTCTGAACAAACTTGATATTACAATGTCGGAAAATTGACATTTTTCAAATTGTAATCGGTTCAGAACTAAACGTATGGGCTATTTTGAAAACAAATCAAAAACACCCCTGAGTAAGAAAGATATTCGTTTATTATCAATAATCACTCGAAATAAGAACAATAATAGAGCTTTAATTTTGTAACGCTTTTCGTCAATAACGTAGCAAAACTTGCATAAATATTGCGAAATAACATGAAAACTATAATCTGATTCCAAAAGCCTGTGTATTGTACTGGTAACCTTAGCCTGTGTTTCTTGATGCTAAGGCTTTGAGCTCTAGTATAGGCGAAAACAAATTTTATCTTTTTTCTTATTCTTATAATTATTTAAAACTGTTCAAAATATTACATGTTCATAAGTAAATTCAGTGAATCACATTAAAAAAAAATACAAAAATCTGTGAAGAAGTTCCTTTAATGCTGACTATTATCAAGAACAAAAAACGAGCACTAAAAAATCTAGCTGTTTATTTTTCGAGAGCATTTGGATTTAAATAAAATATGCACGTCAAGTGGAATTACATCAGCCATACACACTAAGTTTCATGTCTAAGTAAAATGTCAAAATGCTCTCTCGCAAGCCTAAAATTAACTGATCGATTTAAATCATTGATTTAGATAAAACGCAGTCCAATTATTTTATTTTGATATCTTTTCATTTGACATGCATCGAAAAAGGCTGCAATGTTATTGCCTATAATTTTGCAGGAGAAATATGTATTAAAAACGCATGATAATTTACTACTGACATATACAGACTGCTCATTATTTAAAGGGTTTACCCGATATATTTAATATCAAAAAAGAAAACCGGATCAAACTGCAACATAGAAAGTTTTATATTCATATTGTTTCAAGAATCTACTTTCTGAAACTCAATTCTTATTTGTATCCGTCGAAGTTTTTTTTTAATGAATTACAAATATCACAAGATGGTTCAGAAAAAAACACTCACACGTTACCAACGAAACAGTGTTTTCTTCTCGTTTTTTTTTCTCCTTTTCTTTGCGTTTTGTATTTTGTATCTTGTCTCGACTGTTGTGTGTTTCTACATGGCGTAGATCTAAGTGTTCAACAATTGTGATGGGGTTTCTTGGTATTTTTAAAATTCATTTTGAAGTTAAACACGGAAACACGAATCCCACATTGCGATGGTGATTGTGACGGAGATAATCATACTGCCGACCATAATGAGGCTAATGACCTAGACAATGCATTACCACGAACACGAACATGATGATAACAGCTTCAGACAAATGGAATTATTGTTAAGATGTTTCCTAGATGCGGATCGCGACGCCTCAAAATTTTGAATGATTGTTTAAAATCACCACAATAGTAGATAAATCAATACGACGTTAAACGCGAATTTATTGCTACATTATATATGTATCTAAAAAGTTTATTAATATAGTCGCTTAGAGCCCCGTTAGTGGAAGACACTACAATGGAACCTATATAACTCTGCTCGACAATAGAACCTATATAACTCTGTTCGACAATAGAACCTATATAACTCTGCTCGACAATGGAACCTATATAACTCTGCTCGACAATAGAACCTATATAACTCTGCTCGACAATGGAACCTATATAACTCTGTTCGACAATAGACCCTATATAACTCTGCTCGACAATCGAACCTATATAACTCTGCTCGACAATAGAACCTATATAACTCTGCTCGACAATAGAACCTTTATAACTCTGCTCGACAATGGAACCTATATAACTCTGCTCTATGCGGCTCAAGTAGGAGGGCACTTGGGATGGGATCGGTTTCTGGCCAAGTGGTGTATACTGAATGTTTTCCTGTCAGCTGATCTGGTATTGTCAATAGTGCACAAAGTTCATATGATAATCAGAGTTTGTCAGTTACATTACAAGTATTGAACGTTCAATTACATTACAAGTATTGAACGTTCAGTTACATTACAAGTATTGAACGTTCAGTTACATTACAAGTATTGAACGTTCAGTTACATTACAGGTATTGAACGTTATGTGAATGTATCTTGAATTATTCGATAAACTTCGATATATATTGAATACTGACACTCTTCAAGAAACCGAATAGTTTGATTTGTTAGGAGTTGTCAATGTGTCAAATAGTTAGAGGTCTAATTCACAACGTTATATATAACGAACTATTTTAAGTTAATAATGCAACAACATCTCACACGAAACTAATTTGAGCACTAATACAAATAACCGCGTGATTGACACCGCGACCGAGAGTGATATATTTAGTGCAATTAATTTGCCCATATTATCTTGTTTCAACAATTTGACAGGTATCGTCAAGTGCATGTATCGATCTTAAAACATGTCAGAGTATTTGACGAAAGAATTTAACTATCATGAAATAGATAATTCGTTTAACAATTTATTTTATAGCTATCGGTAAACAACATGAAAACCGTCTCAACCGTAGTTCTCGTCTAAGATTAATACAAAGTTTAGTTTTGATATATTTTAAACACAGTTGATTTTCCTCTATCACTTAGACATTGTGTTATATACTGCTTTCGAATAAACAGAGGTATTTGCAAGGACTCTAAATTTCTAAAAGTTGCGCCTAGCTCTCAAGTCCTACGGAATGATGAAGCAATCGAGAATTCCCAGCCTTCATTGGATTTTATCGTTGGTAACATATAGCTCACTTCTTCGGAAAAAAAATTACAATAACATCAGAATTGAGGCTACCCAAATCGGGGGAATTCGGACGGGGTATGGCAACTTCGGATAGTAATTATTGGAAATGATCTGGGAGAACGTGAACACAAACATAAGGTTGCTTCCATAATGCAATTTAAAAAAATATATATACTTTATTAGGGCAAAAGAAGAAAAATGGATTGAGATTTGTTCTGTAGCATATTTACGAATCCAATCGGCTTGTTTGGCCCGACTGTCCGAAATTGCCCCGCTTGACCCTAGAATTACACTGTGGTCGTGCGGTCGATTAAGACGACTGACAGATTTCGATACAATATTTAAATATTATCGCCATTAATTTATAGGTATTGACTTTATCTCCATCGAGGCTTAACAATGCTTTATGTATGTGTGTGTTTTTAGCGTCTTGATATTAACATGTTTGGTTTGAAACTATTTGATCTTTTGAAACAATAAAAATTACTGCGTATGCTTATTGCCATCGTTTAACACTGAACAAAAAAATATTTTGCCAAGATTTGGTAATTTATGATATATGAAAGTTTTCTTTGGCTAACACATATGTGCGTATCGCTGAAGCAATAACCAATGGCCGACAAGATTTGACTCATTATGAAACCATTAAAAGCATGAACAAAAAATAATGTTGATTATCTTGGCGATATTTGTTATAAATATAAAATAAAACAATAATAAAAATCAACCTTAAATAACAAAAGCCAGTAAACAGACTTAAAAGTGATACAACTGTTAAAACAACTGCATTTTACAGCTTTTTTTATACGGAGTCGTGACATTTGATGGAATTATTTTGGGGTTGAGTGAACACATGATATTGTGAAATGGAAAGAAATCCATTCAACGAATATAATACAATTGATGATTAATAAATAAACTAACAGTTCATAGGTTAAATTAAAAACAAGGAAGACAATTGTTTGGTTTAAAGCAATTGTAACAATATCAACATCTGTTTTTGAAATACCTTTATTTTTTCTAACATACACATTTTTTCACGTGCTTTTAGTCTTTATTTTATTTTATCGTTATGCATGTTTATGTTGTTTCAGAACCATACATTTCAGTATGACATTCGTATAAACGTGCATTTAGTGTTATGTTTTCACGATAAGACGGTACAAACATGGGTTTACATCAATAATAATTGCATGGATACTGCCTTACCTGACGGCGTCGTGCGGGTGCATGTCTTGCACAGATCAGCTCGGCATGTCGAATCAGGAAGGCAATTCTCGAGTATCAGAAAGATCTAAGAATATTGCTTAACAGATCACTAGTCGTTTACAAACTCAGGAATGAAATACATGTGTATGAAAATTAATCACGATTGTTTGTTCTTGTACAGAGCCTTTCTCTGGCAAGGTTCAGATCTGCAGTTGCTGTACGATGGCTTCCCTCGTGTACTTAGTAACCGCAGGCCGCTCTGCTCTCTGTGTCTCTACCACTCGCCTGAGGTAGTCGACCACTCTGTCTGTGCTCCTCAAAAACTGCGTCCTCTCCAGAGCCAGCGCGTCCTGCAGCGTAAACAACACCGTCTGCACTTCCTGCTTCCGCTGCTTCGCGCGCCTCCGGAGGTCCTGTCGTAGTTGGTAGGCGGCCTTGGCTCGGTCAAAATAGTGGTCGGACCTGCGTTTAAATTCGTCACTTGCTGTTCTAGAACAGTTTACTTCGAAATCAATATTATTTAGTTTCCGTGTAATTTCCCCTTGACTTTGGTCAGCACATGCCCGCGCCGTCGGAACCGCGCTTTGTTGACGACGCTGACCAGGCAGGTCCGGAATCTCCCGATATTGGACAGCAGATACGCTCCGGAAAAGTGCATCGCGCTTCGCGTTCTCTCCCGATCTAATTGGGCACACTTCATGTTCTACATCCAGATCGGCCATCCTCAAGTCATCCTCAATACACTGAACGTCCTGGTATGAAGAGAACGTCACGGCAGGTTTGGTGGCCCGCGTGATGATGCCCTGTTTCCTTGGAGACAACACCGCTTTCCGCTGGGCCCGGCTCGAGTCAACTGCATCACCACTCTTGGAGCTATTTGGTATGCTAGAGCCCCGCTCGCTCGGGGGTCGCCAGTTGGGCGGCGCGATGTTACTGCCGCTCGGCTGCGAGTCTCCAGATTTGCTGTCCAATGGGTGGCTGTAGAAACGACTTCTCTTCTGACGGAACTTGTGCGCCTCAAAGCGGATGGACTTCCGGGCGTTGTTATGCTCTAAGGCGATGTCACTCATTAGCTTGTACATCCGGGTCTGCACGACGCGGTTCCGGCGGTACGCCGTTTTCTCGTTTACGCTCCAGAACACTGAAATACGACAAGGAAACAATATGTCACAGTGAGTTACAGCGTTCATAGTGATTGCTTTAGTCGCAATTTTAAGTTCGCGCCTCTTATGGTAACATTATACTAAATAATCGAGTACACTCTAAAACAATCTTCATATTTTACTCAAAGGCAATTTTTACACTTTATACTGATTTTCTGGTTTAACCTTTTGGAGATATTGATATGTAAAGCATGGGTGGTCACTACTCAATCCCATTTATATGATAAAGTGAGAGACTGACTATAGTAAAAACTTGCACCGAAAAAGGTTACATTCCACTATTAAACGTCTGAAAAACGAAGGTGCAAAAACTATCGATTTTGATTTGTGTCGAGTTCTTTTTTGGTTTGTACATAACATATCTGTTTTTATTGCTTAAATCGACTCCGCTTAGAATGGCCTTTAACAAAATGTGTGGTTATGAGAGTCTCTTTGTGCAAAATGTTCAACAATAAAAATTCGCTTTAAGTTAACGCTTTTACATTGAATTAAATAAGGAAAATATTTAGTTTTAATGGTACCTTATAAATCACTCTTTCTTCTGGTATGTAGGGCAAAACGTCAGAAATAGACTACGTGCACTCATGGAAGAAAGTGGAATTTTATGACTACTGTAAACATGTTTCATTATTATTAAACAAATATCAGCACTCACTTATCGGTCTGGGTAACTTTCTGTGCGCATGCTCCGTGGTATCCTTTTTGTCCTTCTGTACGGGAAAGACAGGTCCTGTTGCCACACCCACCGGCATCACACAGTTTCCTGAGTAACGGAAGTGGTTATTCCAGCTAGTGGTATGTATGTACTGCTTTAAAAAAACTTCTGAGCGTATCCACCGATTTACCTTCTGGACATCGTGCACGTGTGCTAAATGTCACCACACATACACAACAGGAACGTTTCAGATTTTACAGAGTAACCTATCTTATAACCACACGTTTTTATTTCTATCCATTTCGTCACATTCGCGATACAATGGACAGTTAAGTTCCGCCAAACTCCAGTGTTCAAACTCCCCCCGAAGAATTAATAAATGCAATATATCGTTCTTTTGAATTATCGATAAATTAAAGTCCCGGCACTATTTAATTGCGCGTATTCGTTACCCCTCTGTTTGTTCAAGAGACATGAGCGATCTATGTGTCTCTTCCTGTTGACAGAACGTGTAAATCCTTCTGCAAAATACTGAATCGTATTTTAAATACAGCGATTTCGATCGACAATCATATCAATCTGTTATAACAGCGTGTAAATTACTTTCCATTCTTTGTAGGCACTTTATTTGAAAAGCTATATAGCCTGATATAGCCTGATATAGTATAATTATAAAATTATGTCCGCCTATTTGCAAATACCATGTTTGTTTGAATATCGACGATTAAAAGAAAACTATAAATTATTTGCTTCAATTTGCAAGGTTTTGTTAATCCAATATGTACCGTTTCTTAAAGTTTGAACAATATTCTATTGATTTGCCGCGGATATATTTGCCGAAACAACCGTCAACATTGTCACTTTGTCTGTGAGAACTATGGAAGCTGTCCGCGCGTTGACGTGGCTTCACAAAAGACGCGCATGAAACAATTGTTGAAATAAACTCCGTACTCCTATTCACATTATATATACTTCCTGTGTACCCATGTAGGTAAACGTTTGCTTTTATCAATTACTACATCCCACCGCGATGTAATTGTGAACTACAATATTGGTCTGGTAGAATCTTTTAATACCGGTCTATGAACGACACATATCATCAACGATCGAATTTTAATCTTCCACAATCATATCATGACATGGCTAATGTATTGTACAAACAACGATCCACTTCTTGAGCAAACACAACTGCGACATGCACATTGCTCTATTATCTGGGTTTTCGTCTGTGTACGGGTTGCCGTTGTTGCATTCTGAACACAATTATCGTACAATTTCGGAAAAAAAAAAGAAAAAACAATGTATACGCCATGTTCAAACAGGCAGAAACACGCCTGACTAAGAAAGGTATATGATCGTTTAATTTAAATCATCAATCGAAATAGGACAACTATTTAAGCGTTTATAACACTTTTTTTCGATATCTTAGCAAAAACGTGCACTACCTACATATCATTTAAACTACCGTCTGATTCCTACATCCAGCGTGGTGTAGTGGCATTCTTAGCCTTTGCTTCTTAAGACCAAATGTTCGAACCCTAGTATTGACGCAAGTTTTAATTTTATCTTAATCATTGTTATTATAATCATTTAAAAGTCTTCACAATATTACATTACCATTAGTATATTTATTTAATGACGTTTAAAAAAAACACCAAGCCTGTGAATAAGTCCCTTTAATATCGAATATTATTAAGAACAAAACAACGAGCTCTTTAATATAGCAGTTTGTTTTTTAAAAATGATTCAAATAAAATATGAATATCAAGCCATTTATGCATAGCGTCTAGAAAAAAGGCCCTGGCAAACAGCGTAGACCCAGATGAGACGCCGCATGATGCGGCGTCTCATCAGGGTCTGCGCTGTTTGCTTAAACGAATTTCTGTAAGAAATATTCTAAATATAAAAATAAATATACCTGACATCCCTAATTTTGGAAATAAATTGATCCAATTTAGAAGGATGAGGGAGTCCACTAGGCATAAATGGGTTAATTGAATCACTTCAGCCATACACAATACGTTTTATGTCGAATTATAATGTGAAACCATTTCTACAATGTTATGCTCCCTCGCAAGCCTAAAAGTAACCCATTTATGCCTAGTGAACTCTTCCATCCTTCTAAATTGGATCAATTTATTTCCAAAATTAGGGATGTCTAGTATATTTATTTCTATATTTAGAATATTTCTTACAGAAATTCCTTTAAGCAAACAGCGCAGACGCTGATGGGACGCCGCATTATGCGGCGTCTCATCTGGGTCTACGCTGTTTGCCAAGGCCTTTTTTCTAGACACTAGGCATTAATGAGTTAACTGTTCTATTTAAATCAGTGATCTAAATATAATGCAGTCCAGTTATTATATTTTCACTTGACATGCAAAGAAATAAGCGGCAACGTAATTGCCTTTAATAATGCAGGAGAAATATGTATTAAAACGCATGATGATTTACAACTGACATAAACAGACTGCTCATTATTTAAATGGGAAACCCGATAAATGATAACACAATAATAGAGCCATGTATAAAAATGCACAATTAATACGCCATTAAAATGCCGCACAAAATAAAACAATTAATTAAAAACGAAACAAAAACGGTCCTAAATGTTACACAGACATTTTTGTTTTGCTATTATTTCAATAATCCACTTTCTTAAATTCAATTATTTTTTGTCTCTGTCGATTTGTTTTTTTTTTAATTAATTACAAACAACACAAGATGGTTCAGGAAAAAAAAACACGTGACCAAGGAACAGTGTTTTCATTCGTAGTTTTTCTTTTTCTTTCCTTTTAATTTTTTCTTTCAACTTGCGTGTTTTAATGTTTGTTCATCAAGTATATCGAAGAGTTCAGTGTTCATGGTTTCTTGTTTTTTTGTATTCATTGTGAAGTTAAAAATGAAAACACCAATCACATAATTCGAGATACTTAATATTGACAATCTTTGAGATACCGAATAGTTTGATTTGTTAGGAGTTGTCAATGTGTCAAATAGCTAGAGGTCTTATTCACAACGTAATATATTACGAACTATTTTAAGTTGATAATGCAACACCACCCCACACGAAACTAATTTGAGCACTTATGCAAATAACCGCGTGATTGACACCGCGACCGAAAGTGATATATGACCTGCAATTAAATTGCCCATGTTATCATGTATCAACAATTTGACGCGTATCGTCACCTGAATATATCGATCTGAAAACTTGTCAGAGTATCTGATTTTGACAAAATATTGTATCTATCACTAAATGGATGTTAACAAAATAGAATAGAGCCATAGGTATACAATATGAAACCGTCTTGACCATATAAACGTGTTATCAAATAAAGTATTAATGCAAAGAATGCATTTGATTTATTTCAAACACGTGTGATTTGTCCCTGTCACTTTGACATCGACGCAGACGAATAGGCACTCATTAGTTGTTTACAAGCACCCGCTTACGTTGGCTTTATGATATCCGTCTATTATACATATATTATGTAATAGAGACTGTTTACGCACCTGTGAATGTTAAAAATTGATGGGCGCAGACAATGAGTGTCTCATAACATATAAAAACATGGTAATTCAGTTTTTGCAAGGACTTTTTATAAAATTGATGGCGTGAACGAAAATGATATATTAGTTGGATATGGGCGAGATTGTGATGTCTATGTCGGAATTACGGATTTTTTTTAAAAAATTATGTTTTAAACAAGCAGTGTATTGTCATTCAGTTTAGTTTCAAACTGTGCAATATATTTAGTTTGATCGAAACTGTTCTATCATTAAACAATGCCGCTACATGTCGACACTTTTTGTTCAGTAAAGGAAGCACTGATTATAAAGCTGCTGAAGGGAAACTTCAGCAACAAGAGGTCGACTTTGTTGTTCAGATGTTTTAAAACAAAACATTTGCATTACAACTCTTGTTCTCCAAGCCTTGTTTGAAAAATGTATCGTTTAAATAATACATAATACAAAATATTTATCACATGCTATACCTTGTTTTAAATGTAATACAGACAGTACGTACTTTTTTATATTACACATGTGTAAAATAACATTTTTAAGCGTTTTCATTGGCTACAGAATCAATAACTAACCAATCGCATGGCTTTATTTTGGTAAATGACGCCGTCAACATGAAATGAAGTCACGATAGTAAACAACTTTTAGATCTATCAGCATTTGTTAGGTCAATTAAGATGTATTTTATTTAGTTTAAAAGCATGTGATAAAAAAGATCTGACACTCGTTGTCATATCATACCATATTTTATTAAACGCGTCCAGGAAATTCGTTAGTAAGCTCGCCAAAGGCTCGCTTACTAACACAATTCCTGAACTCGTTTAATAAAATATGGTATGATATGACAACTCATGTCAGATCCTATATATACCAACCAAGAGTTATTGATATAAGCGTACAATACGTCCATGTTTTAAGTACTAACTAAAAGAAACAATTAGTTGGATAAACATTCATTTGTTTTAGACATGTGATATACCATGTAAGCTTACTGAAACTATTGACTAATGCATTTTCTTCTGTAACGTAATAGCTTCAAGTCTCTGAACCTTTTGTGCAAGTTTTAAGGAAACAATTATACCTTTTTTACATCAATGTTATTTTGTACAACCAATATGGCGGGAGCCAACACTATTTTTTTAAACAGCAAACAATTACAAAGTGGCACTTATTTGGCACTTAACATGAGGCGCTTGTAATCAAGTCATTCACTAACTGATTATTCTAATAAAGTTATACATATTTACGCTGGTAATGCGGATACTTCGATAACCGATAGCACTTTGATAGTTTAAACATATTTATTTCAAACAAGCATGTTTATACATACGATTTCATACAACATTTATAATAAGTAATAACATGTTTGAATGGGATGAGAACGGAAGACAAGGTCTTATAGTGTTCTTCTCTTCTTCTTTGATAACAGAGCAAAACAAAAGCCACGCGCTAGAGGCAAGTTCCTCGCATTTTAAAGTTATATCCGTAAGATTAGTTTTTAAACAAGGCACATTGCCGAGTTGATAAATGGTGTATAATTTTCTATTTGGAAGAAAACAATTCACTGAACAATGGTAGAAATTGTTTGATATTCCAGCATGTATAGTAATCACTGTGCTTCAAATACTGAAATTTTTATAGTAGTTCATGAAATATTAACGAAGATAAAGCATGTTTTAATAGGTGGTATTCATGAAGTTGCAGACACTTTGATTCCCGGTAAAGGACACTTCGGATAACTGAGACGTTCAACAAATTGGGCATTCTGATAACCGAGTTTTATCTTCTACCTGATATGCATTTATGTATATAATGGCTATTCTTACCAAACATTTTGAAGTACGAATCAATGTGCATAATCAAGCGTGACACATTGGAGTCTATGCAAACTTAATTACAAACACACGTGAAATATAACCGATGGCGATGTTTGTTTTAAAAAATCACATTACAATTAATTTATACTATAAATATAATAATTGCATTTTTTAAATAAGATTAAAATGCTTATTTTTGAAGAAAAATAATTCAACTGACGACCGGAAAGTATTGTCTACATAATGAACTTTTCTGTAGTGGTAACGTGAGGTTCAGATAGATGATAATACAACGGATCATGTGGATCAACACGATCGTGTTTATTTTTACTTATAATAGGGCTCTTAATAACGGGATTGAAAGGGGTCTTTAAAACACAAATAAACCTTTGTTCTTCTTCATAAAATATCGTTGGTGCTCATTAGAATCGCACCATCAAGACAATTCTAATGCGTAGCCACAAAATTAATAAGAGAAAGGAAAACTCCCTTTATCTGTTTAGCTCTGCTTATAGGGAGTTCTTACTTTTACGCAATGATAACGTTAGCTCGAAGTGCGATTCACCTTACCCTCAATCACTGTAGTGCGATTCACTTTACCCTCAATCACTGTAGTGCGATTCACCTTACCCTCAATCACTGTAGTGGTTGAGCTAAAAGAATTTCGGAACTGCATCGCCGCTGATATTTATCTCTAAGTACCGACTGGAACACCACATGGTGAGAGGATTTACTGTCATTAACTAGGCCTTTACTTGATTATGCAATAAGCAGCTTACGATACTATAACTTCAATAGCAAATGTTAATGCTTTTTTTTATGAATATTTGTTTGCGACAATTTGAATTGATCAAATAATGTATGATAGTCGAAGATGGATAAATGACACCGTATCCATTTTTTTCAATATTATTTTTTTTCCCGCGACTTTTAGTTAATTATTTAATTATCGCTAAAGCATCAAACTATATTAAACTTAAAAGTCAATTATCGGTTATAAGATTACTGAGCATTTAATAAAAATGTGCAACGGTGATGTTGATCCATTCTAGCTAGCGCCGATTGCGAATGTAGGTAAAAATGCCAGAGGTAAAAATAGTATTATAATATGTTCAGTGAATTAAATTATTAAGTTTAGTAAGCCTAATGCCTATTGCAATCGAGTACTCTCCTTTTAGGGTGTGACGTCACGATACGAGGTCACCACGCGAGTAGTGAATGTTATTGCATGTGCGTATGGAACTATCGGCTTTGCGTTGTTAAACACGCTGTAAATAAACAATTTAGAAATGTATTTAAATAAATATTTGAAGATAAATCGTTTGTTGCTGCATTGTTTACATTAATTAAGAAATTATGTTACTTGTTTTCTTAACCAGTTAGTATTTAATATGTGTTGCAACTATTTTATTTTTTTGTTCTAATTGATATAACAAGAAGCAATATTCATGTATTTTTTACCAAATGATAGCTTTCTAATTGCTTTTAAGCTCTTGTCTTTTATCTGATCTGTGATATTTGTATTTCGTGTAATGCAGTAATTTTTTTAATTATGTTGTGTACCATGCCATATGTATTTTATATACCGAAATAAATCTATCTATCTAACCGATCGATACCCGGTCATCGGAAGATAGTTCATCACATCACATCATATCTCGGGGCGAAATACAACATACTGTACAATGACCTGAACGCTTTGTTTAATATAAAAAATACAGTCAGAAATCAACAAACAATTGACAACTGCTTTATTCTACTTTAGAAATGTTACTGTAACTAATGCAGCGAATGAATGCAAACGATACGCTACAATAAAAAATGAAACTTATATGTGTGATTTGAGAAAGATAGGAGCTACATGTATTTGTAAAACCAAACGGTCAGCAGAGCTGGTTGACCGGCCTGATTGCTGGCGGCAAAATCGAGCTGTGAGAAAAACTTCATGATGCAATCCGAAAACACGAAAATCACGGATGCGGATCGTGCTAAACATATTTCGATAAAAAACATGTACATCCCGAAAATTCAGCAAACATAATATACTTAACGCGATATCGTCTCCGACACAGTTCTTAAAATGTCATTCTGCACACAGGATGCGAATTTCAGGAAGTGTATGGTTTGCCTTATGTTTATACACATACACTTATAAAATAACGTACATAATTGCAATTTACTTCTTATTTGTGTGTTGTGTGGTTATAAGTCAACATTCATAACAAACCGATTTTATTGAAGAAATATATCTTAAAACAAATAAACGAACACGATAATGTACAACTTGATACAAGATTATTTGTTGAGACGAGGACCCATGTTGTTTAAAATTAACAATAAACTAAACAAGTGGATATTAAGCAAGCAATCCATGATATTTTTTTTTTATAGAATTGCGCTAGACAATGCTATCGAGCAGTGCTAGAATTTTGTAAACAAGAATAAAAACTTGATTTACTTTCATAAAACTTCAAGTAATTATAAATATTCAATTTATAATACAAATTGAAAACATATTTTTCGTAAAAAAAAACGCATCATCAGGGATGCAAAACATCATGGTTTAACTTTTAATGAACAACGCAAAAAAACAATCAAAATAGTTAAATGTAGTTCTCAAGAAAAACATCATGGTTTAATTTGGAATGAACAACGCAAAAAAACACAATCAAAATAGTTAAATGTAGTTCTCAAACATTGCCATATTTGTTACTTTGATAAAGATGCAACGAAATAAATATAAAGTTATAGTGGTTCGAATCGTCGGTTATTGTTTGATAAACAATTATAAATAAAACATTTTTTTAAGTTATAAGCATTCCAAATCAATTTATTAACACTAGAATAATCATTGGCAATTGCAAAAGCATTACGTTCTCAATAATGAATTATGCACTTTTTGTATAGATGATATCAAACAATACGGAAGTTATCCAATCAGTTAATTACTGGAAATTAATTAAATGTTGATTTCAATCGACAAAACGTTCGATATACTAAAAAATACGCGGTCGTGAAACTGCAAAGTGAATACGATATCGCAGGTCCAATTGTCCATCAAAAGACATACTGATCCGATGTGCTTGATCAATTACTGTTAATGTATTAACCAACACGTGAAACTGTTGTTGCTGCCAATTATTTCTATATCAGATACAGCAGTATCACACTTCACCCTCGATATTTATTTTAATTCATCAAATTTTAATCTAAGTGGCTACACAAAGGTTCATCTATCGTTCAGAATTTCCAGGACACTTCACAATGTGCCACGTCGCAGCAAAATTTACGACGGTTATTGGTTCAATTTCACACTATTTCTGACTTGATAATCAACATTCTGATGTGAACAAGACTCTTTACTGTTAACGAAGTAAGTTTTAAAATGAGCATTAACATGTTCATGAAAGATTTATTTTATTTTCTTGTCCATAGTACCGATAGATTAATACTTGTCTACAACACATTGATCCCTTTCATGACAAAAAACACAATGTTAATATATGAATCATGAAACAAAAATAGTTATCAGGAGAGACATGTGTTTTTTTCACATCCGGCAGTTTTTTAATTTGGGCATGTGACGCTGGGGTCATTCCTTAGAGTGGTTAATGCAATTCATTTGGGGGGGGGGGGAATAAACCGGTCAAAGACATGTCGAACCTCACACTTAGCCCTGAATTAAGAATCAATGCTCTTACATTGCAACGTAATTACTCAATGCTTAGTGTTACATAAAACAACGATATCAAACTTTTCTGAGGCACGATGAAATATAGAAAATACGTACAACATCACAATCTCTTCTTGTTGAAAAGATGCCAGGAACCCTTGACATTATATAATGCCTTATTTTCCGTAATGTATCTCAGGAAGAAATCGTAATGCATGTCGAAAATTCCAGTTGACATGGCAATGGCGAATATACACACTATTCATATTACATATAATCGAAACCAGAAGTTTATGATTGCATAATTTAACAATGACCAAGCTTACTACGAAACGTAGGCTTAATGTGAAAGTAATGTATTGGACAAAACTAGTCGTTATCCGCGTGCCTTATAAAGCGTATTTAGCCTGACGAATAAATATCGGTTGCTCTAATTTCTTGCTAGTTTTATGAGGATATATAGTTGTTTACTGATGCTTTAACATGTTGAGACATTGAAAAATACATACTTAAAAAAACGAACATCTGAGAACCTTTGGTCATATACTCGTTAAATCAAAATTAAGCATAAACCCAACACAATTATTCACGTCCATTCTAATATTAACCCATTTATGCATAGTGGACTCTCCCTTCCTTCTAAATTGGATCAATTTATTTCCAAAATTAGGGATGTCTAGTGTATTTATTTCTATATTTAGAATTTTGTTTTACAGAAATTCCTTTAAGCAAACAGCGAAGACCATGATGAGACGCCGCATCATGCGGCGTCTAATCTGGGTCTACGCTGTTTGCCAAGGCCTTTTTTTCTAGACGCTAGGCATAAATGGGTTAAATGTCAAAGTTAATATTAAATATTAATTAATAAATAGTTTTGTCGCAAAATGAAGTTACTTTTAAACAATACGGGAGGGCAAATTCATCATGATATGAATATTTTATTATATTTGACACGGCGTAGTTCTCAAAACTCACCGAAAGTCCCTTATTTATGTAAGACTTTTCAATATGTTTCAGTCTGTTCATGTGTCGAGGGTTCGCTTCAAATCCAAACGAGCAGACATCTTGTCGTCGATTCGTCCGTGAAACAGGTCCAAAATATTCATCGAAATATTTTAAAAACGGTGCATTAGGATACAACCAAGGTTCATACAGTTTTCTTACTTGAACGCCCTTGTTACTTCCCAGATCCAAAAATACAAAACGACATTCCCTTTTGCTATTTTCATGATCAGCATCTTTTCTTCTGTCCGAGTTATAGATTTGATCCGTCTCTGTACTTGTACTAACACTTTTTAATAAAAGGTACAAAATACTGCTTGCAAACAATATGAAAACTATAATTAATGTTCTGCTCCTTAATCGTAAACACAACCCGTTTTCCGGCATTCTCAACAGAGGTGCATAACCATAAGAGACACCTTCCGAATGAATATGCAATCTACTAAACGTGTCGATACAGCCTACTTTAGTATGTTCAAAAATCATCTCATGCACATCAGGCTCATCACATATTTTATTGTTCAACTGGCACGCTCACATGGTCAGAATCTACGGAGGCCTATCTACCAATGTTCTTGTGTGTTTTAACCCATTTATGCCTAGCGTCTAGAAAAAGGCCTTGACAAACAGCGTAGACCTAGATGAGACGCCGCATTATGCGGCATCTCATCAGGGTCTGCGCTGTTTGCTCATAGGAATTTCTGTAAGAAATATTCTAAATATAGAAATAAATATACTAGACATCCCTAAGTTTGGAAATAAATTGATCCAATTTAGAAGGATGGGGGAGTCCACTCGGCATGGGTTAAATAAGGCCGTTTGCGTTATGATATAGGTCGTATGGCTTAGTTATCATGTCTTACTTCAAACACGATAAAGTCAAAGCAGGCGGCAACATTGCAAACCAATGGCGGGCAAACACGAAAATACCTTGATTTTACTTGGTTAATATTAAGTAGCGTATTATTATTATTTTTTGTTACTATATTTTTTCTTTATGTAAAAAGGCAAACCTGTAAATGGTGTAAATATAAAACGTAAGTATGATGAACAAATTAAAATAAAATTAATTTTAAACGAAATATATTTATTTTCAGTATAATCATTTAATATCGATGGTACTAAGTATTATGATCTCAAATATTTATAGTTACGTATGTTTTTAACGTATCCTACGCGCAACTTTGAAGGTATTGCACAAAAACTAAATTTAATGATTTTATTTTTTTAAATAACTGTTTGTTTTAAGTTTGTTAATTAAATTAGTTTAATAATGTGTTTTCTTGAATTAAACTTGCCTCAGACGGAAGTGGGGGATCGTTAATGACGTAAATTATGAATAATAATATTAATTTCTGATAAAACAAATACGACGCTAACTCGACAAGATTTGAACAACGAATACTAATCTTGATGAAATTATTTCTATTAAACACTTTCTTTTCGCGAGCAATCAATATTGGATATTGGTTAACAAAACATCAAAATAATTCGTCAATCGTCTCAATTGATTGTTTATCGCGAGTCAGATAAATGTGTCAATTACGTCTTCGCTACAAGGGGCCCCACTCCCCGCAGTTCGCTAGTTAATTTTTCTCAACAGAGCCAATTATCATAACGGATCCTCTGTTTGTAACCACAACGGTATTTGCTTTATTACTTTGTTTGTTGACACGTTATGTATTACCATCGTTGGTGCGGCATGTTGTTTTAAATGCCCGCCATCGTAAGTTGGCAGTATGTAGCGCGAAGAACGTAAAATCGTACGAATAATTCCATGAAAAAAAACACACATTTATATTTGTTAAATCAGGTTAACCTTTACCCCAAAATGTAACCGGTTAACTTGTCCCTTGGGTAGGTTAACCGGTTAACCTCTAGCATCACTATTATATCTGAAACACTACACGACTATACTGGGAGGCGGAAAACTACAACGGGCGATAACCCTGGGTTAGGGTAAGGGTTAGGGTTAGGGGTCGGGTTAGGGTTAGGATTGGGTTTAGGCTAACCCAAACCCTAACCCGACCCTTAACACTAACCCTAACCCTAACCATAACCCTCTAACCCCCCCCCCCCTTGCGCAATACCATACCATGCCTCGCCCGTTGTAGTTTTCCGCCTCCCACTAGAACTAGTTACTTCAATTGCAATGAGGATTAACGATTCTTAAATTGTTCTATTTTTGTATAAACATTTTAGATAAGGACTTGTCGCCCTTTACGATGATTAATTTACGCCCTGTTAGATGATGAATATTACCCTAAAGGATAGTTATCGCCCTTTAAGGTGGTGAATTATCGACTTTCTGGTGAATAATCCACTTTTTTATGATGAATTGTCGCCCATTTTCAATGACGGATTTAACGTTGACAGATTTTACGATGACGGAATAAGGTTATGAATAGTCGCCGTTTTAAGTGTTGTCACCCTTTTTATTTGCACTCCAAAGATGTTTGGTTTTTGTGAATTTTAGTTACATGTATAGACAATCCCAGAATCGATAAATTGACCGCCGCCATATTGGCTATTACNAAAACCAGACTGAAATTGGGTGAAGAAAGAGTTTCCATGTAAGAAGTAAAAAAATGTGCTTATAAAGTATCCTCTCAAAAACCTTTTCAAGAGTATTTAAAAGAGATATAGGACGATAGTAAGACAGCAAAGATGCATTGCCTTTTTTAAATACTGCACTTACGTTTGCTTCTTTCCATATTTTTGGCATTTCACATTTGGATAGACTAGAATTTAAAAGATTACAAATCGGGGTGTTTAATTGTTCCATACATTGCACAGCAATATTGACACATCCCACATCCTTTTCCGAAAATAAGACGTCAGTTTCATTGAACAATATCTGTTTGTTTACTATTCAATTTTGCGAGGAGACAAACCTTTTTTCTTGTTGTTTTACACACTAAGTTTTGCTGATTTCGAAGATTTATAAATATATTAATTCGATGTTTTTGCAGTTTTTTATTTAATTAAATGTTCTCATTAACTACTTTCTGACGTCTCGTTTTTAGGAGCATGTGTTGTTTTATTTGCACCGATATATTTTTTGATAATCATTCAGACACATTAAGGCAATCATTTACTTTTCGTGTCATTGGCCATTGAAATATCCAAGATGAGTCGATCGCTTTTCATCCAGACAGCTAGATTTTGGTTTGTTGCCGAAATTGGTTAAAGGAAATAAATATCAATGTCCCATTGATGCGTAGCTGCTAGTAATACAGTTTGTGTTATTGAAAAAAACAACATACTTTATTTGATTAAGCAATAAACACAAACTAAATTTTATCTATCTAGTTTTGAAAGTAAAACTATTGTTATATTGTCTAAGTTTGGATGGAAAAGAGAACAAATAACCCAAAACATTCTTGTATAGGTTTAAAACTATGAATTTGAGTTCAATTTGATTTGAGGTCCAAATAAGAGAAATTACCCTAAACAAATCGTGTAATTGTATGATACATTAACACAACTATCAAGTGAAAATCATTTATGATGATAAAACACATGAAAACAAATCAATTTACTAGCAAATCATCAATCAACAAGTGCTGCTGAGATTAGCTTTACGGATGACATCAATTCCAGACGTTGTCAATCTAAGGCCAAAATAGCAAATGGAAATGGGATTTTTGTGCCATCGAATACAATGATCGATCGACAGTGGCACGAAGTTTAAGTTTAAAACAGACACAGGAAATAAGATTACATTCGTAATACCGATTTGCAAACCGTTCTTTATTTTAACGTAAGTTACTGGTGCTGAAATTCGGTTTTGTTACTTTTTTTCTTTATTTCGAAACAACAAGGGTTTAGGTTTTAACTCANATTTTATTTCAATCCACACACATTCCAATCCGTTTGGTTCGAGATCATGTCTACGTGTGTATGTTAGTGTTTCATGTGGATATATTGCTACCCCACCGTGCGGATCAAGCGGTCTATCCTTTCGGATCGGTGAATGATCGGCCAGGTTTCGGAAAACGCTATAATATCAAATGAATTCAAACTTGAGTAGAGAAGGTCAGTTTATGTTCGGGTCGTCGTTGAGTCTTAACGACTATACTATGTGCGGACCTGACCATCCGTCTTCACATGGGTTGCC